>JYDV01000073.1:98786-193808 GCA_001447645.1 Trichinella pseudospiralis | reverse complement strand
TTATTTGCATAATGTAGCGCTAGAAACCGATTTTTGTGTGAATTATTCTACCGTAATGCCATCAAATTAGTAACATCAAAATTTGATGTACAGCAAACCGCTACTTCAGCCAGTGCCACGCATTAAAATGGAATAATTTCAAGTGATTTAAAAAAGAATTTAAATGCATAAAGTTGAAAGTAGTTTGCGTGGGATAGAAATTCTTTTCTTGAAGATGAAGTCTTACTTGGTCTCATTATATGAAAACCAAAAATATATAATTTTACAGTGAAATATCTTAGATCTTACATATTAAAATGTCAAGCAGTTAATTCGAAGCACCCTTTCGAAGCATCCTTATCCCAGCATTGTAGAATCAGTACACCCATGAAATCATACATGCCTCTTGATTTCTTTTGATCTGCTTCGTGCCGTCTATGAATTTTTGTACGATTTCATCTGTATTTTTAGTTTCTTCTCTTTTCCATTCTCTATACCTGAAAAAATGATATTAAATCAAAACTTTCCTCACATCATCACTTCGTAAAAGTTGCACCATATTGAAAACTGAATTTTAAAATATAATAATTAACTGATTTTTAATTAAATGTTACATTTACAAATTAAGTATACGAAAATTTCATAAATAATTAAAACACACTTACAAAACCGAATTACTTTTCATGAATTATAAATGTCCACTAGTTAACCCCATACTAAATTCAGAGAACATTTTACGACGCTACCACTTTCCACGTAAATCAAACAAACAAATGCCCAATTACTGATGATAAGGCACCGCTATGGCGATCGTTATTTGCATAATAGAGCTCCAGGAGCTTCAGGGGATTGGAATTTTCTGAAGATTTTCTTTTGATTGGTCATTTCATTTTCGGTTATTAAATCTGTGTATTAAGTTTTATTTTTACCATTTATGTATGTTTTTATAAGAATTTCATCTTTTAACTGGAATCATTTAATTTTTTATTTTGCAACAATTTGTTTTCCAATGTGTGATTTATTAAGTTTATTGCATAACATGCCAGAACAACTAAATTCCCCATAGTACCAGCTTCAAGCAGGCTATCACCCGTATCAACTTGCGGTACAGGGAGGAAAGTGGTGGCCAAGTGCATTCTTATCTTTCTTTTTGTTTCTTTTTCTGTTCTATATAGTGTTTTTTTTCATGTTTTTAGTCCCAGCTCACTGACTTTAGTGTGTACCGCCTGGCAGAAGTAGAAGTAACAGCCCTGTATTCGCATATTCCGGAAGTAGACCTGATTCTGATATTTGATTCATCAGTTTCTTGCAATGAATCATTTCAACAGGCAAGCAAATACTGTTCAATGGAATGTACTCTGAGATTTATTTCGTCCATCATCTAATTACTCTTGCATGCAAAGCAGTGAACTGGAACGCAGCATTAAACAAAAATAAATTGGACGGCTTTGAATTTTATTTTAAATAGCCATTTTGCCACATGTAGTTTTCATTTCTCATTTTATCTATAATCGAAAATGAACTTGTGATATTCCTTGTGGCACGAATGCTTTTTGTTGGTACTGACAGAATAAAATTGAGCGTTGCTTTATTGAGGAAAATGCTGGTAATGTTTTTTAATTTATTACTAGTTCATTCATGCATTTCAGATTTTTATTTTAACACTTGTGTTTTTAATTTTCTAGATCTTTCCATCGTCTATGACAGAGGTCGGCAACCTTCTCTCAGAGAGGTACTGAATGCCATGTTCTCCAAAATTTCAACAACTTGTGGTAAAAAATCAGCGTAAAACTTTTTTCGAAATTTCCATTTTTCTAATATGTAGACATTCACCTTAATAAATAACAGTGTTACTCAGAGTTGCATCGGAAACTGTCTAATAGTTGTAGAATGAATGACTTCTGAAGTTGGCCCGGTGCTTACCTAAATACATTGGAAAGTTGTCCATCTGTAACTCTCATTCAACGGTATCAGGATGCGTGATTTTCAGTAACTGTAACATTTTTAACATTTGCATAAAGTATTCCTTCGAAATGCAAAGCGTTATGGAATATTTTTAGTTATGGACTTTGCGGATTTTCTTGATTTTTGTAAGATCAAAATTTCTTGGAAAATAATGCTTGATTCTCACAACTGATTGAAGTAGGCGTAAGATGTTGAATTTATACCAAATTTGCAGAATTTTAAATTATTGAAAACGTTTCAAAAAGCTGTAGTAAATCACTGTGCATGCTTTCATGTGAAATATTATTAGAATGTAAGCCATGACATACTTTTTCCAACGAATTGTTAAATCGTACAGAAAGATATTCCCCATAAATGGCTTTACTAAAATGTGAACTTTTTATTTTAAGCAACTGATAGTTAAGCCGGATGAACTTCTTTGAATTAGTTCTGCAATTTGGAAATTTAAAATGTTAAGTTTTTTTCACATCAAGCTTTTTGTTGACGTTGTTGTTGTTGTTGTTGTTGTTGTTTGTTGCAGCAACTTTTAAGTCCGCTTTTTGATTAATGCTGCTTTCATTGACTGCTTCATTCATATACATTGCCTAAAAAAATTTAAAACAAAATGAGCAAACGTAAGCAGCTGAACAAGTTAAATAAACATTGAGTATTATGAAATTAAATTTTTGTAAATTGAAAATGTAATAATTGTCACTTGAATAACAGAAACGAAATGCGCACCAATTCGTTAGTTGTTGGTACTCTTGAAAGGAAGTCAAGCAGTTCGTTATTTTGATCAGCCATCGGGTTGCGAAGCTTTTTCGTAAACTTATTTATTCCTGAAATATTTTTTCAATTTCACTTTCATATAATATTTGCAAATAAATTTTCTACCCCAAAGTATAATTATAAATCTGAGTGGTAGCAAGTAGAGCGTTATACAAAGAGTGAAAAGCGTAAAACAAGCCAATTTGGATAAAAATTTGTCGGTGAAATTGAACGTGCTAAATTGTAATTCAATTAACAAATTTAGTAATGTCGACCTTGCAGCTAGCTGAAAGCTGCAAAGTGTACTACTTTTGAATTCTTTCCAATAATTCTGCAATATAACCGAGCAACTTCTGCACCATGCTCATGGCATCTTGAACTGCTGCCAGCTTTTCTCTTAAGCTCTTTTTCTCCTCCTCAAACAGTGAATCATTTCATTTAACATGCCGTCAAAATATGACTTCAAGCACATACCGTTTCTTCAGTTTCTTCAACCTCGGCTAACTCCACCATCTGTTAAAAAACAATTAAAATTATGCTTTTATTATAGTTAAACATGCAAAAGCAATAAAATTACCTTTTCATCATCGCAAGATTGCTTTTTAATAAATAATGATACTATTGCATCCTTCGCAAACAAACCAAGCAATGCTAAGGGAATCATGTATAGCTCAATGAAGTATACTACTAAAATGAATCCCTAAACAGACAGCGTTGAAATGCTGCAAACTCAGTTGACTAACGAACTGGGAGTTATAAATAGCAATTGTGTACATGCATAAATGATTGAAAGAATGAGCAAATAATTCTATATATATATATATATATATATATATATATATACAACTCACAATTAAAGCAAGAACCGAATGCAGTGGTGTTTCCCAAGACAGTAATTTCTTTGACATTGAAACCATTTCCATTACTGACGTAGCGGATTCCTTCAGACGATTCACATTTTGCATAAAAATTTGTCTTTTAAATTTCTCTTCTGCATATATGTATTTTGATTCTTTTGGAGTAAATACACGAATGCTCGCACGAATCTAGACAAAATCTTAGCTTTAAAAAAAGAACAGTTTTCAACAGACGTGAATTTCGAACTGGATTCCAAAAGATTTTTGTTTCCAATTGAATTCGCCCTTTGACAAAAGACTTCAATTTTTGATCTTTCAATTGATACCATCGCCTTTCTCCGTTTTTGACCTGTAAAACGTATTTTCTGGAAATATCTTCAAATCTTACCATATTCATACAAACTTGAATTAATGGAAATGCTACTTTTCCAAGAAACTCATTGCGAGAATTTGGATCTTCGTCGTAAATGGTCACATGCAAAATAGAGTACATGTCATTGATGTCACTAAAATAAAACACAATAACTGCTCAGATAAACAAAAAAAAGAAAAACATCTTACATGATAAATTTACAATTAACGGTAAATAATAATAATAATAATAATAAACAGCTTTATAAGGGCTAATTATATTAATTTGTCGAGATAATCGAGATAAGTAAAAGTAGAAACATACAAAACAAAAGTTTTGTTCCATTCAGGATTTACGGTTTTGTATTCAGTGCGAGTTTGAAAACGGGTGTTCACCATTTCCAGAACACAAAAAGGATCACTTTTACCTAAGCAAAACAAAAAAATTGGCAAATAAAATGTTCATTCTTGCTTCTTAAACCGTATACCTCCTATATTTGCGGCGGCTAAACCTTTGGCTCTACAGACTTTAGTATTAAGTAAGATTTTATTCCAATTAAAAAATGAGAAAATATCTTACCAGTGATAATCAAACAACCAATATTGCGAATGTGACGAAGCGTATTTGCAAGCGACTACAAAAGTATATGGTCAGTCATTTTGTACGTTTAAAAATTATGTAAAAATTGCTAAATATTTTTACATTATATATATATATATATATATATATATATATATATATATATAATTGTACACATTATCAAAAAACATTATCAAAAAACATTCAATCACATTAAAACATTATCAAAACTGCATTCTTATATACAATCAGAAATTTTACATAGTGTTTATTCTTGGCAATTTCAAAAAATTTTCACTTATGTGTAGTAATTTTTTACGTGCATAAAACTTTTCCCAACAAAATGTACATATTAGTGAAGGAATATTTTATTTAAAAAAAAATTACTCACATATTCTTTAGCCAATTTTACTTCTTCAGTTTCTAAATTGTTTCGCTTTGGTGAAATCGTTGCCTGAGGAGAGTCAAAAGCATTCGACAAAGAAAGAACAAGAAACAACTGTCCAGCGGCATCGCACAGATCAAACCAATCGCTCAGGGTGTTTCTTTCCAAAATTGTGATCAAATCTATGCTACCTCTGAAATATTTCCAACGCTGAGTTGTTCCAAAACTAAAATTTGCAATTTCAACATGCAAATTTTACTTTCCAATAAAAATCTCTTTACGACGATCATAAACAGAGAATTCCAATTCTTGATATCTGATTGGCGTAAAAATGTATAAATTAAAACTTTCTTGCCATTTTGGCTCAAGTGTTTTTGTTGCCACCAAAAAAAAAAAAAGAGAAAAAATAAGAATATTTTTTAAAACAAATATAATAAGCAAAATTCACTGGACTTACTCTGCTTTTTGCTTTTTCAGTCTCCAATTTGAATCGAACATACAGATCTGGTAAAGTTATTCCTTGAACGGTTGAAATGGGACAAAATCCACGTCCTTCAATCAACGAAATGTGCAATACAGATAACCACTCGCTGACGGCTATAAAATTACATATGAAAACCAATTGTACAAGTAAAACAAATGCACACTGTCCAGTACAGTTAGATGCCTTTTTGAAATATTCTGAATTTATCAAAGGTGCCCGATAGTTTATCTGAAATTAATCGAACTTTAAGTTACACTTTTTCAGCTTGCTAACACTTACATTATGCACATCATCTTCTGTAAACGGTGACACCATTATCTGCAGCAATAAATAACCCATAGATGAATCACTGGTGTTATCAGTAAGCAAAACTTTCAGTTCATATGCCCTGTAAAAGCAGATTATTGCAATTTGTATTTAAAATAAAAGAAAAAAAGAAAGAAAAATTGAAAATAACAAATACGTGTTCAATTTCAACGGTTTCAGATACAAATTTGCACTACCCATGAAATCATCCGAAGCAAATCGATCATAATCATAAACCTGAAAAATATGATCATAAATCATGATTCTGCTTCTTCACTTTGCCTGTTTTATACCATTCACCTGTATTACAAGGGGCGTTTGCAGACCAGCGGCGACAAAGACAAATCGTTCACCCCATGATGGATATAAATTTTGATAAACAATTTTCGTTTTGTGCACTTGCTTGCCTTTGTATTTAAATTTCACATACGGATCGCTGCTTCCTGTAATGGTAGAAATTTATGATTTGAAAATGGTTATCAAAAAAAAAATTACACTTACCACTAAAATCTTTCGCCACTAGATTGCCGCCTTCTTTCAACAGAACATGCACTTGATAAATGTCATCGTTAAAATTGGTCGTTCTTGTACGAACCTAAATTCTGATCCCAATCAGTAAAATGAATTCCACAGCATCAAGCATAAATTATATAAACTTCTGGGCTAAATATTAATCTCCTCAAACTTCCACGACTGCGCTTTTCAAAATCAACAGCACTTTTCTGTTTGTCATAAATCATCACCATTTTGATGGAAAATACTTTTCTCTAGCAAAAGAGTAATTCAGTTCCTCAGACTGCAGTTGAATAAGTGCAAATAATCAAAGCTGAATACTTGTAGTTATTCTTTGAAATAACACTCACTGATGCAGAGCAAATACTGTGCCTGTCCTGGACAAAGAATTATGTAAGCATTAATGCAAATTCATTTCAAATGAAACTCATATTTCCCGTTATTAATTTCAATTATCATGAAATGTATGCCTGGAGGCAATGAGATAATGAAAATAAATGTTGCGCAAGTAAAGACATGTATGATTTAGGAAAGAGACTTTGCTCAGGAAGAAGATGGATTTGAAAGAAAAGCTTTGACAAAGAAGCTTAATCGCTGAAGGAAAAAAAAATAAATTTTCCAATCAAATTTTAATATATCTACTATTTTTTTGCTTGTTGCTGTTGTTATAGAAAAGTAAAGAAGATAAAATTCAAATGAAATGCAATTTGGTGTGTAAATTTCCTTTTCTATAAAAAGTAACAACTACGTTCAAGTACAAAATGACCTTTCAAAAAAAAAATGTAATTATTAATTGAAAATCAGGTAAAAATGTTTTAAATCTTCAATTTTGTATGACATAATGAAAATATAAAAATGAGAAAAGAACAATAAGAAATAATGTCAACGAGAAGAAAATAAAAATATTCATTATTGCTTCAAAAGAGGGATGATTAATTTTTGCAAAGTGCTATATGAAGAGCAATTTGTGCTAAGAATGAGCAATAATGCAAAGAGTGCATTTGCTGTTTTATCAGTGAGAAATGAAGCGTGCATGTTTAGCGCAAATATTTCATCTGCACAGTGAATTATTTTTCTTAATTCTTTTGAGAAAAATTCACCTTCAACTGAAAGAACAATTTCACCTCTCTGAAAGTAAAACAATTTTTAAAATTCTTTATTAATTTTTTGCTTTTAATTAATTGTTGCATTTTTTTAGTTTGCAATAAAGTGCAATATTGGCAATTTGTGAGAAAAAGACACAAGTGCAGCAAAATCATGCCAAGTAGATTTATAACAAGATGCTTACCATTAATTTGCCGTCTCCTGTTCTGTGTACCGTACCAATGATGCCCGGTGTTGTGATTGTGAACAAGCAGCGGATAAAGCTGCTGCTATTATATTAAATCGAATGAATGATGCTCCATTCGTCAAGCTTGCTTGCGTAAACCACACACCTCGACTATGCAAATAGAGATGAGCAACGCAGATTTGCAAAACGCACACGGCCACCGTATTCTCAAACTGACGTTGATGTTTCAATTTGTTGATGAGCACACGCCTACTTTCATGATCTTGCTTCAACATAAAATTGAAAAAGAAAACCAATAAACAACCAGACAAGCAAGCAAGCAAGCAAACAAACAAACAAACAAACAAATGAGCATTAAATTTTCAATCCTGTCTGAAATGACAATAGCAAAAGTAACAGCGGCGGCAGGTTTGGAGAAAATTTTCACAAAAAGCCAATTTTTGTTTTGCTTTTTTCTTTGTAGAAAAGATGCTTCTTCCAAACAGCGTTGCTTGTACACATCAGACAATAATAAAAATGCCAGACAATAGCTAGCTAGACATATTATTGATCGTAATCTATCTATTCATGATAAAGCAACAGTGCAATTTGCTTGATAATAATGAAAAATTTGCATCACATAGCTTTTTTTTTATTACTGCTTCGAGCATTCAAGCGACCAGTTTCATCGTCTAGATATACTTACTATTCTTTGCACACGGTTGGTTAGTTGATTGTGAATATGAACACTTGTGTCGTCGTCAATTGATGATGCGCTTGCTCAACGTCAGTCTTTGTGAGAAGAATACAAACGCAAACACAATGCTCATGTCATAGGAAAGTGTTTGGATTTTGCAATCAACTCTTTTTCTTGCTTTTTTTTTTAAAAAAAATTTCATTCAACACATTCATAAATTGAAATATCATTCCCATTTAAATTCAAATTACTTACAACCAACCAATGTTACGTTGAAATATCTATTTTAAAAAAAAAAGAGAAAAAAGAAAAAGAAAGGAAAACCAAATCTACATTCATGTTGAAATGAATAATCGCACAATAGCATCGATGATATCAACAACGAGAATAATATATTTTATGATAATTTCTATTCAAATTGACAACATTGCTTGCACAGTGTTAATGAATAAAGAATTCAATAAAATTGTCAATTGAACATTCATCTGTGATGTAATGTCATTAACCGGCAGTGCATCGTCAAATAATTCTCCATTTCACATCTGTCAGTCAGCTTTAAGCGGTTGATTGAACAGAATTTTCCAGTGTTGATCAACTCATAAAATGAAGATAAGAAATAAAATTTAAAAAGAAAAAAAAAGATCATGATCATGAAGATATCAATAGAATAGAAACAAAAATAGCATTTCCAAATGCATCACACTTAGTAGAGGTATCATTAGTTTGTGTGCACTGTGCAACTTTGCAGATGAGTAAGAAGAAGTGAGCGAACTGTGAATATAGATGAATAGGTTAAATTATCAAAATGATCAAATTTGTGAAATTGATTAATTTTCAATGATCGCATTGAATAAAAGTGGAACAAATGCAAAATTAAAATATCAGTCGAACAAACAAGCAAACAAATAAACAGACAGACAGAATCATGCTCATAGAACTAACTGTTCACGGATCAGTGGCTCAAACTTGGCAAATCATGCAGTGCGTAAGATGCAAGACATAGATAAACTGCACTTGCGGCGTAAACAAATACAGTTCTATATTTGGTGGACAAAAAGTAAAAATTGATCAACTGCACCGGAGTGTAGACGGCGACGTCGGCCAGATAAAGCCACAGGAAAGAATTTTTCAGTCGATTGGTGAATTTGATCCAACTGCTTCCTTCGAGCAGATTCACCGATGCTAGCATTGTGAAACAAAAATTCGGCGCCATGATCAGCTCATCGCAGCAAACTTTCACAAGCACATGCTTGAGGGCTTTGGTCGGAAAGAGGCGGTCCAAAAATTTATACCAAAAATGCATCTCAACGCTGAGAATCGACGTCGACAAAGACAGATGACTGGCTCGGCGAATATCCACCACCATTGTGGAGTTGGTTCCATCAGACAAGCCTTGTCGGTGGATTTTGATCTTCTGCTGAACAATGTCACTGAAAAAGCCAATCACCATACCGCTTGTCACGTTGGTCAGCAGAAGATGCTTTGTGAATAGTCGTTGTTGAACTTTGAAAATTTTCCTCAACACTGTTGTTGCCATCTGAAGAAAATTCTCACCAAATACCTCTCACCTGTTGTCAATAAACAGAATCAGTCAACATTGATCAGTGTAGAAATTTAACGAAATTTTATTCAGCAAAATTGATTCGGCTGATCAAATTTTAACAGATCGATGATGAAATCATGATATGCTGGTCGTGGTCGTCTAACCTGAACAACTGAACTAACCTATCAGGCAAAATGATCGAAGCCTCAAACGTTGCCCTCTGCTCGGCTAATTAATGACCTCATACCGCTGACAAACAAAACAGCCAAGAAATTCGAATCTAATTGTCTCTCTGAGGAATATTCAAAATTGCATCAAGCAATGATTTATTTGCCGACAACTTATTCAACCGGGATTATTGCAAAGCACTTTTCACTACTAATCATGCTATCAGTCACAATCATCGTCATCATCCATAAAAACATACAGCTGCAACAACGCTACACAAAAAAATTATAAAGCTTCTTTTTAGCAAAAACAAAAAACCAATATATATTCGAATAACCGCAAAATTGAAATTTGAATTGCAAATCTGCATGTGCAAATCTGATAATGCGAACAACTATCTATCCCTTTGTTGCAAAGAATCATTCATTCATTTGTAACGTCAATGAATCTGTACGCGATTGAATTAGCATCATTACACCATCAGAGAAAGAAGCAATTACTGAAATTGGTGAAAATTCACATTCAAAAAATTTTTTAAATACAAATACTTACAAAAGTAAAAAAAAACATCGTCAAAACAATTAATCTTGCACGAACATCAGTTTGTAAAAGAGAATTTAAAATTCTGTTCACTTCAAAAATACACTGAAACATGGAACAATATTTTTAAAAAAAATAAAAATAAAATACTGAATAGTCCAATGTGAAAAAAAAGATAATTCAAAACTTACAACAGCAAAATGAAATTGTTGATCGAATCGAAATGCAAATTAAGTGTAAAGTCGAGCTAGAATCAATGATTTTTTTTATATACTTCTTTTCGAAAATTATCACTGAAACGTTTCAATATTTAAAAATACAATACAACCGCAGTATTCTGACAATGTACAATCATCCAAGAACAACAGCAACACAAAAGCTGTAAAATTATTTGAAAACAACTTTACTTCAACTTCAGACGATAACAGTTTGCATAATACATAAGTAGTATGTGGCTAATGAGCTGTACTCGTAATAGAGAAAAAACAAACAGAATAACAAAGAACAAAATAAAATTTTCATGACAATAAAAAATTTTGGTAGCTTTTCTTAATTATCACATATCTGAATATGATGTGAAAGAATGATTCCATAATATTCGTATGAACATGGAAGTGTCAAATTGATCAATCGTAATAAAAGCAACAGTTGTACACCACCATCACCAGTAATAGCAGCAGCACCACCACCACTAACAACAAAAACAAACCAACTCAACAAACAATAACAGTGCACTATTAATTAATTAATTAATTAATTTGCGCAAATTTGCCGCATATACTTGTTGCACACCGCGCCAAATTACAGTAATATAAATTTTGTGCGAGATTTGTTGATCAAATCACGTTGGGCAGCATAGCGATCCGCATACTTCGGGCCTATTGTTTTCTGCGTTCTTTCTTGAAACTGCTTGCTAACAGATTTGATCGCATTTTGGCACATACTATTCAACGTACCAATCAACGGTGCAGAAGATCGAGGTAATTTCGTCATTTGCTCATTGCAAGCCAAATTATTTTCTTCAACTGGATACATGTCTATCATCAATGACTTTGGATCTTCTACGGACGGCAGTGCATTTTCAGCATACTGAAGAAAGGATTGGTCGTTGTTATTGGAAAAAAGCAACAAACTGTCAGAATCTTCCTTCTCATCATCATCATCATCATCATCATCATCACCATCGCCATTTTCATTATTACATACAGAGTGTTGATTAAAATGTTGCTGACAAAGATCACCCATTGAAACAGACAAACGCTTAGTAATTGATTTAGCCCGACAGTTTTCATCCGCAACTCTACAAAAAGCTGATCTGAAATAGTAGCCACTGTCCAACTTGTCAACGGCATCAACTGGCACCAGCAAGTGGTGTCGAGCAAACGTGGATCGAAAGCAGCTGACAACAGAATTCAAATATTCACCAGTGCTTTCGTTGGGATCAAATGGGACGAGTCGATTTTCGACAACTTTGAAATTACTAGCGAACCATTTGTTCGCCTTGAAACCACCGTTCCTACGACGATACTCAATTCGTACACACTTAGCTTTGCAATGTGGTATCGGAAGTGTTGCCGCCGAAGGATGATCGCCAATCTATAAAAAGAATTAAAAAAAAACTTTTTTCCATAACTGACAAAGAGATAGATATATAAAATTTCATTGAAAAATGCACTCACCAAAATGGCGGTAATATCCCGCAATGGAACCACAGAACACGTAACGTATCCAGAAACGTACTGACCAAACCGAAATACGTGATAATTTTCTTCGGTCAGCAGAACCAAACAATCCATGTCGTCCAGTTGATCTTCGCTTAAACACGGGTCCAATTCCTTCCTCAACAGCCATTTGTTGACGATAATTTCATTCTTGTCCACCTGATGCTCCTGGCACAGCTTCATCATATCTTCAAATGCACCTTTATTGAATACTGGCCAGAGTTGATTAGCGTGAGGGTGATTCGGGCCAGTGGAAGAGAAGGACGAGGAGCAGGAGGAGGAGTAGGAGTTGTTGTTGGACGAATCATCCGTGAGTCGACCGAGAATGCAGTCGGTGGCAACCTGCATTTTAGCACCCGAAGCATAGCTCAAGTAATGACGACTGATCGAAATGTAGCCATCCTTGAGTACAGCTGAAAAATTGAGCTTGCCAGTGCGCGTGCAATGGCCCTTCATGGCGTCGGTACCGGCGTACTGGCAACTGAGCCTGTCACCATTGTCCGCCCAGATTGTTCGAAACTTCTTCTCCATGCTCTGGTCAAGCTCCACTTCCGGAAGCAGAACGCCAAACTTTCGCAACTGCTCTTCGAGCTTCAGTTTCGCAATTGCTGTTTGAACCAAATTTGTTCGATCCTAGCGGATTGTTGCAAAAATTGACACAATCACCACAAATTGCAAACAAACAAACAAACAACTCACCAAACAATCAACACAGTTGACTCGAAAAACACCGTTCTGCTTGCAAGCAGCTTGGCCGTTTTTGTCGATCCAAGCGAACCTCATATCCTGAATCTGCTGTCGCATGCCGTCGAGCAGCATGCGCAAATTTTCCATCCGAGTGAGGCCGCAACGGGTGTTGTAATCGAAGGCGACGAACACCAGCCGGTCGTCGTTGCACTTGAGAACCAAGTTCAAAAAGGTGTCGTCCAAGGCTTTCTCCCTACCGGTGGGATCGACCAGATTGACAAACACCAACGGCGCACCGTATACGGCAAGCTGCTGTTCAACGTGACGCTTGAAAGCGGGCATGGTTTCGGCTTTTGTGGCCAGAATCTCCGGCCGGGGCTCGTGCAATTTGCCCGTGTGAGACCAGAAGGCCGGTATGGAGCCGCGGACCAGTACAAACGACGAGACGTGCCCGAAAGCGGCAACAATCTGCTCAGTTTCCACATAGTTGGCGCAGTTGCCTTGAGAATCCATGCCGCGCTTCAAGTTCCTCGGTCCGGCTTGCAATACACTGCGTCGACTGATCAACGCCAACGTGGTCACTGGGTCCAGTTGCTCGACCGCCGCGAAGCCGCATATGATCGGCCACACCCAACCCTGCTCGAACAGCTCTCCGGCGCTTGGTGATCCGTCATTACCGTTGCCACTGGTCAACATCCTCACCAAACTGGAGTTCCAACAGAAGCGGGAGTTCTCCAGTGACGTGGTCGAACGATCCACATTTTCCACCAGTTCGATCATCGAACGAGTCAAGTCGGTCTTTTGACAGTAGAAGAAGGCGTGGTATTCATTGAACAAGCGCTTCACATCTCTCAGTAATTTGCACCGTCGACGAACCGTGTTCAAGCAACTGTTGCCCTTTTTGTTGATCCTGTTCACGCATTTCTTCACCGCTGACACGCCCCGTTCTGCAAAATAATAATTCGACGAGATCATCGCAAAATTTCTCCATCGCCTGTCCGCCATGGCAGGGGTGTGGCGAGAGCACGGAGGCAACCGACAGTCCAATGCCTTTTCTTGCTCATCTTTCAAAGGCAACGCTTCAACACGACCAACTGCGAATATGTCGTCTCTGGTCAACGGATGCTGGCCAACCAGTTGACGTTCAGCAATCAATAGCAAATGTTCAATTCCGATGAAGTCAACTCGCAAAATTCCCATAATTCCAAAAACAATACCCAAACACTTGTATTCTGAAGAATTGTAAAATTGTTCTTCTGCAAAAGAAATAAATTAAATTAAATTAAATTACATAAATATCAATCAATCATATTTCAACTGAAAATCCATCCATCCCGCACATACAGTCATAGAAAATATTCTGTTGTGCATATTAAAATAAAAACATACTCAATTCTCCAGTGAACAGCTTTCCAGAAATGCGAGAAATACGCAACACCGATTCTCCTCGAACAAACACATAATCACTCGGCGAAGCTAACAATTCCATTTCGTTAGACTAAAAAAATCACTTTAAAATATCTACAGATACAAATACAAAACAAATATGATCGCAACTATTTCAAAATTTCAAAGTTCAAAATATCGATCATCATATGAACACTTAAGGAGAAATTTCGATCATCACAGAAAAAAAATTGAATATAAATTTTATGAAAATACAGAAAATCGACTTGAAGTGAAGCTGGAAAGAGTTATTTCTTTCACCAAATGAAAAATCCAACCACTAACACTATTTATTTGCTTGCATTAACATTTCAAATAAACGCTTGCTAATGTTTTCTGATCACTGAACAAAATATCAGAAATAATCAATGCATCAAAAAATAACACTTTTCCATTTGAAATGCTCACTTTACGTCAGCAAAAATTTTCAAGCTGAACAACACTACAAACAAAAGTATACAACGATGGTTGTTTCAAAAACGTAACACTTAACATTTGTGTAATGAAGCAAAAAAAATTTATCAAAAAATTTGACCAACTGTTCACCAACGAATTTAAAATAAAAAAGAACCAACTTTTACAACCAAACTCCAAAATTTAGATATATAATTATTGAAATTATTTCAAATAAATAAATAAATATGATTTTTCATTTGAATGTATAGAATGAAGATTTATAATTGAGATAAGATTGAGAATTCAAAGATTAATCAAATTATTAAAAAGAGCAGAATAATCAAAGACATACCATTGATACTTGAGATTAAATCTGACAAAAAATACAAAATAAATTAACAAACAGTTCGAACGAAAATCTAAAAGCAAGGCATTCAACTGCGCTGTAGTTACGGTAGTTAATCAAAAAGAGTAAAACGATAAGCAAGTACATTCATACGTGCGCATGCAAATAATTTAACGAACAAAAATAAAAATAAAAATAAACAACAGCTTGACGGCTACTTTAGATTTTAAAAACTGAAAAAAAAATTTTCAACTTTGACAAAAAATCACATCCAATCAACAGCAATTATAGCTCAATCAACTTTGTCAATCTAACAAGCAAAAAATGTCAAAAGTTAATTTCGCACCTTTCCAATTATTGTTCTTGTTACTCGCATTGGAGATTCAAAATGAAAATTACAATCACCAGAAAACGTCAAGCGCAATTTTCTCAACATCCTCCAGGCAATTATTCATCTTACATTTCCGATAAACAGTTCATTCAATATTTATAAGACAATTCTGACAACATTAAACAGAAGAATCATTTATTTATTGTTATTATTATTATTATTTATTTCAAGCCATAGTAAAACAAAATTTTAATTTCATATTTCGGAAAATATAAATACAGACAATATCTCGTCAAATGTAAAATTAAAAATCTAATAAACAGTTATCATATGTGAAAATTTTATTGATTAACGTTCGATTTTTCAAATAAAATAACTTATAACATTCCATATTACACGTTCAACTGTGAAAAAATAAAATGTTAACAGCTATTACTGCTGGTGAATTTTTAAAAGCATAATTGCATTTATATTGAATTTTGATCACCATCAGAGAAAAACAAACTTTTGCACATAATTAACATCAATATAATTTAAAATTATTTAATTCTTAAAATAAAAAAATAACAACACATAAATAAACTTCATTTCATGTTATTATTAATACTAGCATCAGCTGTAGTAGTACAATAAATGATTAAAACTCAATAATTAAAAAAATGTACTACATTCTGCATCATGTTTGCGCATGTACAGTACAACTGTAACAAACGAAAACTTATTTTAAAAATCTGATTCACATTAAAAAAGAAATTACTAAACTATAAAATAATGAACTGGAGAAATGAAACAATTAAAATGACAAAACCATGAAACAAATTCAACAGAAATCTATTCGATAAATTGATGAATCATTATCAACCACTTAGCACTTTATTATCAATAAGCACAACATATGAATTAAAAGGGTATCATATCTACGTTTAATTGTAATAACAGCTACATTTAAAAAAATTACATTTCATTTCTTGGCAAATAGACAACATTCAATAATAATGCCTGTACAAATGATCAAACTCATCAGTAAATTAACTAATAAATACTATTCAAATGCAAAAGTCAATAATTCAAACATAGCACGATATAAACAACAACATTCATTATTCACATACCAAATTGCCATACTGAATCATTTTTAGTGTTTGATGACTTTGTTGCTTCTGATAGTGGCCCGCACCAATCGATTCAAATATAAATCAAATCTAAACAAAAAATAACAAAATATACATCTGACATACTGTATCAAATAAAAATCTAAATTTACATATTTTCCTCATATTTGTAGTCATATCACGCAAAAAAATTTATTCACAACAATTATCGTGCAGCAATTTTATGCCTATTGTAATTAACTCAATTTTTCACGTTGAACTAAGTTGGATTTGTACAACATAAGGATTCTGAAACTTTACCGAATTAAATGACTAAATATTTGAAGCTGACATTATCTATAAAAAAACATCACGGTATATTTTGTGAATAGCATTTTGTTCATCAATATAATATGCACAAAATCTGAAAATTTTGTCAAAACAAAACATTTCAACAATGATATGCATATTCTAACAAAAACAATAAAACATTACAAAATTAATGCTAACAATGTATTCCTTATTCATTCTAATGATATTCACATCACCTTATCAGTTCGGCACCGTAAGATAAGCATAAGAAGCTTGGTAATACTCTGCTATATAACTTTGCCATTATCTTTCGCAGATTTACTTTAAATATGCTAAAAGATAATGTAAATAAATAAAATGGATAATTTTTAATTACGCACGTACAATAAACAGTCCAACTTTACTTATGATGATCTCTAAAATCTACACTACTAACATACTAATATATGTATATACTACTGACTGAAACCAAAAGTAAAATTAATAAACAAAAACTTAAAAAAAGAATGTATGACAAAATGTGATGACAATAACTTCCAAGCATAAATTTATGAAGCATCTAAGCATCTGGAATTATGAAAATTACACATAACAGAGTGAAAGATATCGTTCACTCCACTTTCACGAAGTTAAACTTACGTGTATATTAATTATAAAAACACAAACTAGGCACTTGCTCTACTACCAGCTATTGCAACTTCAATAACAACAACATTCCCATGATACAAAGTAGAAATTAAATAATTCGCAACAAAAGGAATACTGTAGATTAAAAAGTAAAAGTAAGTGCATGAAAAATATTTTCTGCAATTAAGTTTACTTTCTAAATGTAAACAAATTAAATACAATTTTTGCTTTAAAATTTTATTTTTAACAAAATGTGAAGTTTCATGAAGCAATATAATACTAATTCAACAAATAACAAGTGTTCTTCAAATTCCCAGGAAGAAAAACGTACCAAATTCTTTTAAATTATTTGAACTGAATATAACAATTTACTTTATTGTTAAAATCAGCAATTTTTCTTTAAAAATTATAACTAAATTTTAATGCACAAAAATTTTAACAAGCAAAACTGTACCATTCTGTCATCTTTAAAGTGTTCGACTAATTTGCAACTGTAATTTATTTTCCAGCTTAAGATTTTGATAAGAGAAGTTCTTTTATTGCAACATCATTTTGAAAATCTTAATAACAAAACAAAGTATCTGCTTTAAAGTTCAGACTATTTTTAAATTAATTGTAAAACAACTCATTAGTTCTTGTATACTACTTGCCTTATGACAGTAGTAATGGATCAGAAGTTGATTACTGTTCGGCTGTTCCATTACTCTCCAAGTAACCGTAACCTCGGAGCTTAGCTTAGGTAAACTATGCTTGGGGTATTATAAAAAGGCAAGATGATAAACTGATGTGTCAATGCATCACATAACAGTGTCAGCTCAACGACTTTTCTGTAGTGATGTATTGTTCTCAGAGGACCATGGATGAAAACAAATCGATGCTTAGAAATGGTTTTGTTTATATTAAAGATCTGTTTTAAAGAAAAGCGATTCTGTTTTCAAATTGTACTTTGAAATTTTGAACTTGACTGTTCAGTTTTCTTTTATTATTTCATTTAAGAAGTGCTGAAAAAAGTTAAACATTCATCAAAAGGATCAAAATTGCAATTAAAAAAAAAAAATAATTTTCCACATTTTCTCACTTTTTCAAAGCAAGAAAGCCTTAATCAGTTGACCAAGTAAAGCGTCCTTTATGCATGAATTATAATTTGTGTTTAAATGGTAATTTTTACATGTTTTTCTTGCATATTTATAAATACTTTTTGAAAAGTATTTGATTAATCTTGTTGAGTAATTTAAAAGGAAGTACCCGTTATTAAAGATTTTAAATTTAAAACTTAAATGAAATAAGTAAGTTTATTGACATTGCTAAGTTGAAAATTGTTGTACAAATTGCTTTGAACCACAGCGCAGCACATGAACTGCCAGAAATTCTACCGTTGTTCAAAATAAAAATTTTGAATAATTAAGCTCTGAAAATAATAATAATAATAATAATAAGATATGTATATATACAACACAATGACTGCCAGAATATTGGCAGTTCTGTGCAACATCTTGCAGTTCAAAGCCCATGAATTCAAAATATTCAATGTTATCAAAAGCCAAAACAATGCCAAAATTACAACAAAGTAAATCAAACACTGATTCTCCATTTTCATCATAAAATGGTTGAACCATGAGTAAAAAAAAAAGAAAAAATGAACATTACATATCCGTCGTTTTTGTTGTTTAGAACAGCAAATAACAAAAAAGAAAAAAGATGACATATTTATTCACATGTAGATTTTTCTTTAATTTTCCATTTACCAGTTCAAAGTTGACATCACATGATGATGATGATGATGATGATCAGCTTTTTGGCTAACTATTGACACCGGAGTGGTGTTGTAGACATGACGACTGCGGAAAACTTCTTCACTTCCCATCTGCATATCCGGACTAGGTTGTGACCTGATTGTTGTTTCTTCCATCATGTAAGTCATTTCAGCTTAAATTTGAAATTCAATTAAAAATTATTTTCATCTAACACAATAATATAATACAGAATTCGTACAACAATTGCAAAAGAAATACGTACTATTTTGATGCGCTTCCAGTGATGCAACTGCACCATCGTCAGTGTGCTGCATCAGAAAATTCCCTGCTTGCATTTGCGACGGATTAATTAATGCAAGTTCTCCTTGTGAAGGTCCACTATTTTGCTCATGAGTACCGGAATATGGATCACAGTAGTATCCCATATGACTGTGATAATACGGATCTGCCATTCGAGTAAGATTGTCTGAAAAAGAGTTCACAAAAAGAGTAGTAGCACAATTTCAAGTTCACTAATACAGTTCAGTTGTTGAATCAACCTAATAATTTAACAATATCCAGGAGCAAATTGACCAAATTTCAAATTTTCGTTCATGTTTCAATTAATTATGTCCGTCCCAACCCGCAGTAAAGTCTTACCTGAATATTTATTCAATTCTGCAATCTGTGATTTCTTTTATAAAATTTCAAATGTTAAAAAGTGCTTTTTCTGCTTTTTGACAATGCGCTGACGCTTGTAAAGCATTTTCAACAAAAAACCGCAAAAAACTACTTTTAAATTGTATTTTTAACAGTGACATTCATTCCCACAAAGATGCTTGAATATTGCGCAAACAGTTTTCTGAAAAAAATGCCGTTTGACTCAGCACCTTGCATTGCTGATGCAATGCAGCGTTTATTTATTTAGCGGAAGTCATTTTTAGAACGTCAAATACTGTTTTTCAAGAGCGTACTACTACTAATAATAATAGTTATTTCAATTTTTAATTTTTTCAATCTCTCAAAACAGTGTCTGAATATCTCAGGTAAAGGTATCGGTTTTACAATAATTCACGTTTAATATATTTATGTCATATAAATATCTCATGTAAAAACAAATATGTAAAGAATAATTTGATAATTTACAATTCTATAAATATTTAGTATAAGCTTTATAGTTTCAAAAAATATTTCAAAACATGGAATAACTAAGTAAATTTGAGTTTTATTTTCTTCTAGAGGAACAGTTCATTTTTCTGAAAGAAATCCAATTCTCAATAAAAATCTGATAATATTTCAACAAACTATTGGTTTCAGTAATACCACAAACTTGTTATAAATTTCTGCGTGTAATTTATCTGAAGCTTAATTAACAACAGAAAAGTCATCGATACTTACATTAAAGAATAAGAAACGGAAAAAAATGGAAATAAACAAATACATGCATACATGCTTTTGTAAGATTAAAAATAGAAAATTTATTATTTCAATAAATGAATTTTTAAGTTTTATTATTCAAAAAGCAGTTTTGTACTCAAAAGTAAAATAAAATTAAAAAGTCAAATTCTTTGCTGTTTTACAGTAAAACTAAATGAGCAGCAGGTAATTTTGAAGTTATTTAGTAGGTGAATTTTAGATTAATCGAAATTTTTTGTCACTTATGAAGTAATAATTTAAAAATCAAACAGCTGCGGTGTAGTGAGATAGGATTTTTGAAAGTGCCACTGAAACGTTGCGTAGTACGTTGATTATTTCATATGTTAATTGCAACTCGATCGACGACTCTAATCGGCCATTACTGAACTAAGCAAGCGGCAAATGACCGTCGGTCAGCAGTTACGCAACGCCGCTGGTGCGCATACGGAAAAGCGGCTTAACTGAAACGCGACTATCATCTTATAAAAAGCTAGCATAGATGTTAGCTTTCTGTTCACCGATCTGATAATGGTTCAGCTTTGCAGCTGCGCGGCCATTGATCAAGCCCAAGATCTGTTTATGATCGAAGATAGAGAGAATCGATCGAGCATAGAATGAAGACCCTAAGGGCCCTGAAAATGGCGTTTCCCCGGCACTCTTTTATCCTTCGTATCTGCGTTCCGCAAGGGGCGACCGTCTTATGACGGACACGTCAATACCAGCAACGACTGGCCATCGCTCAGCTTCCAACAAACAGCACGTCGAGTGAAGCGTGAAAAGAAGAAGAAGAAGAAGAAGAAGAAGCAGAAGATGAAGCAGAAGCAGAAGCAGAAGCAGAAGCAGAAGAATACTGAGGGAAGAAATGAAACTGAAGAGTCTGTTTGCAAGAGAAGGTAGACAGCTAATAATCGATTCATCTCCCCTCCCTGCAGGGCTCCTACGACTCCAAAACGATAAAACCCGAGAGTTGATTTTCTCAGTGGACATAGAAAGCGGTGTGAAAAGCAGTCAATTGATCATCACCTGGGAAAAAGCTTGCCCCGGCTAGTCCAGCTTCGGCTCGTAAAAGCGAACTTCTAGCACGACGACTTCCCGGTCGAAAGGCTCCAAATCGCAGTTGCTTAATGCGTCGTTCTTTAGAGCGTCGATTTTGGAACCAAACCTAAAAAAACAATACATAATTAAAGTATTCAATAACAAGAAAAGGATCCGCATTCTCTTCTATTAGTGCTATCAAAAAGCAAATTTATATTTCATCATTTAATTTAAAGGCATTAAAATAAAATAATAGCTTTTTGTATTGCTATGAGCTTTAAAATAATTTCATGATGAAAATTTGAAACGCATGCAAAAATACACTCGTTTTTTTTCTTTTAAATTTTTCTGTTCATTAAATTTTGCTTGCACGGCATCAAGAGTTTTCAAAAGCAGCTTACTTTCCTGTATGAAATTTTGAATTTTACAAAATATACTTCAAAATTAACATTTCTCAAGTAACTTATTAAAAAAAATACATTTCGTTTACAAGATTATGCCAAAAAATGTCCACTATATTAATTGAGTCGTTTACGCATTTTTCCACTCCTCTTATTTTATTATTAATTAAAAAGTACAATAAATGGAATGGTATCTTTCTTTACAAGGTATTTCATTAAAAATTGCACAAAACAACAATCATTATTCATTAAATTTGATTATAAACGATAAACTGGAAATATGTAGAAGATCTGGTGCCTGAGTATCATACTGATCAAAGCTTTGTGAATGAGATATACATGTTTGATTAATACTACATGAATTTGCATAAAAGTAATCATCAGTCAACAGCAGTTGAGCATTGAAATCACTGAAAATATTATTAGCGATAATAGTTTAATACCGCTCATTTCTTTCCATTTTCAACGGCATATTCATTCACTGTATAAAAGTAATAAATTGTTGGCAATACATGAGTTGATTTATAAAAATCAAAAAGAAATATCTATCGTCAAAATATGCTACGCAAAGAAATAGAATAAAGACAGTTAGAAAGCGTTTTCAATGCAATAAGCAGACAATCTGCATGGGGTGTGACCAACTTTTATAATAAAAGTGACAACCGACAAAAACAGATCAAAGCTCGCCGCTTCAAAAGGTCGCCTCCAACGCAATTTAAACAACAGACGAAGATGCCGTCGTTGGTGCGTAACCCAGAACTGAGCATTAAACATTAAACGTAATTTTCATTTTACATTTTATTCCGTGACTACCTGAGCAACCGGTTGCTTTTCAAAGGAACAAAAAATGTTTTACAGCTGCAGAATTTCTGTTGACATTTTTTGAAAAAAGAAAAAAAGCTTTGCCACAAGCTGCTAAATTGCTCAACAACTACATTCAACTGTGCACAGCATCCTTTGATGTTTACCTATAGTTAAAAAGTTTTGCAAAACAACTGTGACAAAACTATCTGCATTTGCTCAACCATAAACTATGCTAATATATAAGTGTATAAGAAATGCAATGTTAGAAAGTTCAAAGAATTTTTAAAAAAGCACCTCATTTTCATACGGCTTTTATCTTGATTTTAAAAACGTTGTAAATAATAAAAAGTATACCTTGAAAACATTTTCAAACCATTACATAAACCTCATCAGGTAAATTGAAAAAACTGATAAATATTTGCTTCAAAAATTACTTACTATACATGAAATGTCGACTGATAAAGATTTTATTTTAACTGAAATGTCGATTTATATCAAAAATCCTGCATCTTACGTTCTTAGAGTAATGTGCATCTGTAAATTGTAAAACAAAAGCAGAGCTTTTATACTATTACAGCCATTATGGATTGAGCAAAAATTAATATCACTGATCAAGCTTCAAAAAGCAATACTATTATTGACTGTTCAAATAAAAAATCATTCGCTAATTGCTGTTTGATTATAGAAATTGATTTCTGATGATTTTTAAAAAAAGTAAAAATAAATAGATTTCATTCAAAAGAATGCTGTTCTGCCATTTTTGCTATACGAATTGTCATTTGAAAATAAACTTTAATTTGTGAAAAAGTAAAGATTAATTAAACACTAAATACCGACTTTTGAGCAGAAGAAGAAGAAGAAGAAGCATTGCAAAAGTCAAGTTTTAAGTCAGTGAAGATGTAGGTTCCTTTATAATATGTTGGTTTTCTGGAAAATTAATAAAAGTGAACTGATTGAAATGAGTGAGGAAGAAATAGATGTATTAAATGAATTTTTTTAAAACAAAATCACTTATCACATTTTAAAATATTTTGAATTTACTTAAAGAATAAATTTTGAAATATACAACTACAGTAACCAACGAGATGGCACTGATAATCGACGTGTGATATCAGCAAATGTGATTAAGAATCCTTGTCTGCAATTGGTAGAAAAGAGTTAAGCAAAAAGACAACCTGTTCTGTAATCAACGAGCCGCATCTTGTGATCGATTACTGAGCAAGTGGAAAAAGGCAGGCGGGGCAGGATCGGTATCAAATGGAGATGGTAATGATGTTATACGTCTGATTGGTTTTGATCCAGTCAGTTTCCGCAGAAGGTCACAGGGGCCACACGCAAGAGATTGGAACGAGAACGACCGAACAATTCAATTAAAATATGGCGGTAAAAGACGTAGGTGGGATGCTAACGCCGATCAATGGTTCCGACCGTCTTTTAATAGCCCCAAGACGGTTTCATAGCATCTGTTTTGGTTGGATACATGCCGTGCCTTATATTAGCCATATCACGTTTCCCATATGAACTAATTTTCTTCGGATAAGTTGTCAAGCTAAGTCAGCGGAAATTACATCCAATCACCTACTGCGGAATTAGAAATGCATTCGCTTACGGTAGTTCACGCTAAGCTTTTCAGCCAAGTAGCTGAACTTCAATTACGCTTCTGCTTTCATTCGATCAAAACAACTACATTTCAGCTTTTATCACTAATCCGACAATAATTTTCAATTGGATCATTTACATCCGTATACCAATTCCAGAAAATTGCACTACCATATGCTCAAAAGTGTTGTTTTCAGTTTTGCAGAATTTCTTCTAGAATGCTATATATTCACCGTTGTATTATTATCTTTGGTGATCTATTGCAGATGATCTTAATTTTATATTTTTATGCAACTCAAATTTTATCACTTGCATAAAAGCATACAGATAACTGACAAATACTGCTGAAAACTGCCGAACATTTATGTGACGGTCGATGATTGAAGAAGAAGAAAAAGAAGAATAAGAAAATCAATACCTGTATTATTAATGTTGAACATATTTTGTTCGTGAAAAATTTCCAAGTGAAATTTGTTGCAAATATTTTTCTGGTGATTATTCACTTTTTTTAATGGTTATAGATCAAAAGGAGAAAATATTTGAGAAATTAAAAAAAAAAGATAAAAAAAAATAAATAAATAAAACTACTGTTTCATAGTATGATCAACTTGTGAAATATGAAAACAAAGATAAGAGTGGGGAAGAATTGAATTATTTAAACGAAATGTTTGAATTCTTTTTATCAAAAATTTATAAAACTACAATAAACAGCAAGATAAAGAAAAAAGAGATAAATCAGACGACGGGAAGATTAACGCATTTTGAAAAGCATGCCTAGCAAGTTGACCTATTTGGATTAGTGTTTCAAAAATGAAATGCTGATCAGATGATACTGTCATTCTTTTTTTTTTCTTTTACACACAAAAAATTAGCAAAGTAAAGAAAATGGCCTTGCACTAACCTGTATAACGCGCATATTCAGGCCGGTCTCCTGGGCCAATTGTTCTCGGATATGCCGGGTGGGCTTTGGTGTGGCCGCGAAGGCCGCTTTGAGTGTCTCCAGCTGCTTGGCCTTGATTGTTGTCCGAGGTCCGCGTCGTTTAGCCCCGTTGGAGGAAGTTCCACCGCTGGCTACTGTAGTGGCGGACAAATCTGTACCGTTGGAACCGTTGGAAATTCCATTGACATTGTCGTCATTTTTGCTCAATTTTGTTTGCTCCTGACTGCAACACGAATCAGGACTAGAAGAAGCAAAATGTTGCTCATCGGCAGGAGAAAGAACATCCTGCTCTTCGAGTATCGCCTCTGCAGGTGTGGAATCGATCAGCTGCAATGATGAAGGGCCTTTGACAGGTTCTTCTATCTTTTTCCCGTCTTCTTCGTCCTCACTGCCGCTTTCAGAAATAGGCTGATTGATGAGTTCTTGCTGAGAATCTGCAAAAATAAAATGCTAAAAACTTTCCAACATTGCAACATATGTTGAAAGCATTTTACAAAATGCAAAACGCAAGCAGTCAATATTACTTCGGAAAAGCAAAAAAAAAACATTACTGAAAAATTCAAAGAAAAGTACACTGATTTGCAGAAAAGATTTTGTTTCTGTCTTATTATAAAATTGGTGAAAAATTTGTTCATCTGTTCAGTGCAAAAGTGAACCTTAGCTGAAAGCAACATCAACTTGACTTTCAGCTCAATTTCAATGGCCATTTCGATTTTTCAATCAATCATCTACAATGGAAAATGAATAACCAACCTAACGGAAAATTTGAATACACTCGGTATATGACAGAGGTCAGTATGAGAAAAGAAGAGTAGAAAAATATTCACAAAGAAAATTGCAAATCATTGCCTTTGTAAAAAAATTTTTTCAATTAAAAACATTAATATTAACATATTTTTTTTAGTAGAAAATGAAGAATAAAGAAAAAAAGAAAAAAAGGGAAAAAGAAAATTCAATTCCACTTGTATTAAATCTCAGCTACCAGTGTGAAATAGCAACTGGTGAATACATTTACATTTTACAAAATTGGTGATAAAAGGAAATGTGATATTTAGAGAAGCGATTTTGTTGACATCTGCTTTTGGACGATGAATGACAACGATGCTTGTTGGCAACTGGGGTTGGTTGTTGTGATCCGAATGGAATGGAATTGAATAAGGTCAGATGAGGTGGTGAAAAGAAGTCCACCACATGCTCATGTCTCTGTTTCTGAGCAGCAGTGTCGACCGCCTGAACAGTCTAGGAAGCGCAGATGTGCTAAAATTGATGACCATGGGCAACAAATTCAGCTTTCTGATTTTCTCCGCGTGATCAAACGCTGAAGAAACCTACCCACCACTTGGCAAAGAGCAAACCCGAAAAGCGAAGCCAGAAATATGACACTTTTTCAAAAACTAACAATAGTGCAATGTTAGAGTTTAAAGTTAAACAGCAGGACACGCATGCACATACTGCTTGTCACAAAGCAAGAAACAGGTCGTCGTTGTTAAAGGCTTAAAAAATCTTACATTCTCCACTTTGAAACGATTTGCTCAAAAAAAAACAAACAAACAAACAAACAATTAATATTCAACCGCACATCGCAGTGCCATTTCCCAGCTTTTTCTGCACAACTGCCTCTCTTTCTACAATTTTCTAGATATTCTTTTTTTTTCAAACTTATGAACAAGATATTTTTGCATGCACTAAACTGGTTAATTTTGCAACTAACAAACCTACCTGCTGAGATTGAAAAGCCCTGACTGATTGTACACGTCGAGGTTAGCCAAAAAAGACTAGGTCATAAAAGGTTTCAAACATCACCTACCTGCACATTCACTGTTGACTCATTTGAAAACTGTTTTTTCTTTTTATAACTCTGACAAAAATTATTTCTACTTTTCTGTATTGCAAAATTTAATATTATCAAACTTATTTCATTTTTATGATTACATGTAGCATTCATCTGGTGAATATCATCAACAAAAATGCAAAACCCTTCTAAACAGTTTAAAGCACTTTTAGTTCACTTATAATAGTACGCTTTCAAACAAATACTGCTTCTTCGTGAATTATTAAATTTATGCTAAAATTTTTTTAATATAATATAATATATCATTTGAAACAAAGCATACCACAATATAATCATATTCAAATAACTTTTGAAATACAAGTGTGTGGAAAACAGCTCTCCTTACTAAAATATTTTTCTTTCCACCTGATGACAAAGTTCATTTATAAGATATGTACTTGTGTACCAGTGAAGTTGAAATGTCTTGATTAATTGTCAATGATTTTAGAACAAAATTCTTGAAACATCTTCAAACAGATCGCTTGCTTGTTCATTCATATTCAAAAATTCATGTTTAAAATTAAAGTATTTTCAATAATAATCTACTACAGTTGTTAGTATTCTTCAAAGAGCTGTATGAAAATTTATACTCTCGTGACAAATAAAGAAGCGGTAAAAATTAAATTATTGCAATAAAGCAGGCGAATTATTTGATAAATTTTACATTGTTGACTTTGCTTATTTCGTGGAAATGTCAGCAACTGCTTTCGCAGCCTGAAAAAAAGCATGCATTTTTACAATCATTGTTAGGCTACGTGGGAACGACTTTTACAAAGCAAACACTTTATTGTACTGATACAAATAGCACAATTTCATGTAACATGCTCAAGAAAGCAAGTTATAACATCATCCCATTGAAAATGTTGCTGCTAGATTTTAAACGCTCAATAATAGCAATACTAATAATGATCAGTTTGATAAATAAATAGTCTTTACAGTTTCTCATGTTAAGAAACTTTTAAAAAGCAGGGGAAAATGGAAAATAATGCAACTCTACTTTGATAATATTCTTTGTTCAAATTTCAACTTTCCATTTGTAATCCATAATATTGTAACTATCACTTGTTTTCTAAAGCCAGCATAAAATTGCATAAGATAAAAGGTTTGTTTCTTATAACAATCGTCTATTTTTCAAATGTACCAACTTCACCAGTACGTCAGCAGTTGTAATTATGCAAGTGTTTACCTTTTATCCCTCTCATCGTGCAATGCTACGAATGGAAATTCAATGTAACTAATTCTATTATAAAATAAACCTATCTATTTCAATTTTTTTTTATTTTAGATGTTCAGTTTGATATATTCGCTTGCTTTATGAATTTTTTTCACCTTATGCAACAACCCGATTGACCTGAACGTTAGGTACAGGCAAAATTCCTGGCAAAGTAAGAAAAGCGAAAATCGTTAAACTCATTATACTTAATTCCCTGTAGAATTTGTGTGTTTTACACAAGGGACAGAAATATTCTAACGTTTACAAACATTTCAAAGTTGATATCTTCAAATTTATCATCCATTTAAGCTTGATTATTATGCAGATGTTCACATAGTTTTCATTTCAAGCATTATATGTAAACTAAATGTTTAGAATATTTTTTATAAAATCATTACAGTTTAATGATCTAGTGTTTCATGAAATCAATAATACTTTTTCAGATTCATAAAAAAATGATCACTCTTACCTGTCGTAGCAGAATGTATTAATAATTTAGTTCATTAAGCTGAGCTTACTTACTTTGGGCATGAGTAGTTTTCATGTAGTCAGTTTTGCAAACAAAAGTACTGTCATTGATAATGTATAACTGATCTCCAGTGTTTAGGCGCTTCTGACAAACTGTGCAGCAAAAGCAGTCAATGTGAAATGCTTTATTTCGGGCATAGCGAACCAAATCTCCACGAGAAAAATTTTGTGAACACCTCGAACATTTTGCTCCATACCTTCTAAATATTTAAATACAAAAATCACAAAATTTTCAACAAAAGAAAATAAACTTACTTTAAAAAGTCTGTTTTGCAAAAAATTTGACCATCTCTCGTAAAGCAACGATCATCCAATGGAGTTTGGCATACTTCACAAACAATACAAGAACCATGCCAAGATTTGTCCATCAGATGATATAAATAACGATCGTATATAGGTTTCTTGCAACCAGCGCACAGTGTCATGTTCACCGCTACAAAATAAATCATTTATGATTGCTTTTATGGGATATCTGCATGCAGAAAATTTCTTGTAAAGAATCTGTATACTTTTTTCACAATAAACAAATCCAAATATCAGTATCAAAGTGTAGAATGTGTATTTTTTTCAAAAAATAATTAATTGCATATACTGATTATGTGAATGATCAATTACTAAATAAAAGTTACAGTGGCAGGCAAGTGCACATCAAAATTTTTGTCGAGATACTTTTGAAAACCTATTCAAAGATATCAGTCGGCGATTTCCAATAATAAACGTATGAAAACGCGATGCCAACTTTTCTATGCTTTTCACAAGCGTGCTTATCAGACTGGCGCAAGATTGGTTAAACTCTGGTCAGTCCAATAGCCACCGTCCTCTACATCCTACCGTATTAACTAACCAATCAGCATCAAGCATCCGCTTGAATTGCAATCAATCGATTATGTTATGCTGGCAACGACTAGTGACGTGTTTGGGTAAATTTCTGGAAATTTATTTTGTCATGGTAACTTTTTTTAGTCAACTTCAAACATGAAGAACTTTTTATATTCCATTTGATAAACAGTTATTTGAAATTAGATTTTCTTTACTTTTACAAAAGTCGCTAGCAACAAAGCTCCATTAACTATATCTGAATAACTGACATTTGAATACATAACTGAGAACAATAACCAGGTTGTATCAAGTTGAAGAAGGCAGAGTGCCATATCCTGACCTTGGAACAGTTGGAATGGTATTCACAGAGACTAGCAACGTAAAGGAATCGAAAGGGCGGACGATAAAAGCGACTTTGTGTCTATTCAACATAATCCGTCCTCGATTTGACACTATTGACAAATAATGTCAAGTGGTTTTGCTGCTAATATTCCATGGAACCTCAATGTTTGAAATTGCCATCATTTTAAAGGAAATGGGTAATTTTTATTTTAATAAATTCTTGGTATGCCTTTAAACGTCTTTTTATATTTATAAAAAGATACTGTTCTATTAAATTTTAAATAAAATGTGACTTCATTGCAACAAATTCGAAAAACTCATCGCTCAATAAAGAAAGTAAAAACTGATGCTAAATCACTAAGTTTTTATATAAATAAATATACATAGAAATAAACAAATAAATAAAACAAATAACAAATAATATATATATATATATATAGATATATATATATATATATACATACATATATATAATATAACAAATAATATATATATATATAATACACTTGTTATACTGAGAAAGTGATGAAGTGTAACATTATGACGTAATAGTATAATGTTGATAAAGTAGGTAAAAACTTTTAGAAAAATATTTAGCATAGGTAAAGTAAAAATTTTGGAAAATAAATTAACTCTGTTTTTATAAAATTGTATTTCATACAACCTATTAAATAGAAATAATTTGCCTTATAAAATTGATCTGTTTCTTTATTTAAATTTAACAAAGTCAAATTCAACACTTTTTCTCTAATTAATCAAGTACCTTTCATTTGTTAAACTATTAAAAAGTTGTAATGCATCACCTATGTCTGAGTTTAGTCACTTTGAAATTTCGTTATTAAGGTTAGTGAATTTTACAATGGAAGGTTTTTTATTTCTCAGTTACAATAAATAATTTGATAATAAAGTATGTATCATACTTTAAAAAAAATGTTAAAGTAAATACTGCTACAACATAGCTCGTCAGCAAAAATTTGACATAAATACTAAAATTTTCTCAAATAATATTTTAAAAAAATACTCATTTATCTAATAAAGAGCACATTCATTAAAATAAAATAAAAGCATTGTTTTCTTATTGTGTATTCTATAAATTTGCATGATTTTGAAACACTCTGATTTCATATCATACTGAACAGATTTCCATTATCTTCAGCAAATTAAACAAAACATTTATGATATATCATCATTCCCTGATGAGTAAATCTGCAAGGCTGACAGAAATAAATTTACTTGAAAAGGCTTTTTATTACTGTACAATAATAATAAGTTTAAATCTGTTTTCTTCATTGCAATTAAAGCATCTATAGTAATGATCAAACAACAAACATTATTCACAACGCATAAAATTGATAAACACTTGGCAAGCTATAATAGCTGTTAATCAAATACTATGCTTCTTTCAAACTAAATGGTAATTTTATTTAGCAAAAAACTTTTAACTGTCAACGGTCTTTTCAACTGCAATAATACAAAAAAATTATTTAAACTGCACATTGCATGTGCACATTTTATGTTGAATAAAACCAACAACAAGTAAACTGCAAATTTTAGATAACCACAATTGTAAAAGTAACATGAAATCAACTTGAACTTTAGAAAAATGATTTGGAAATTCAAATTAATTAAAACTAAGCAAGTGATAAAAAGATTATGCATTTTTATGAATAATTAAAATAGCATTTGAAATAATTTAAAATGACTAAAGCACTATTTTATTATAAATTTTAACTTCTGTCTGTAAAACAGTAGTTAAATTACATATTTAGCCTTTAAACATATGCGACTTTGAAGTAGATATAAAATTTCCCTAAGATTAATTTAAGCAATTTAGAATTTGCATGATTTTATTGCGCTAAAATGAAATAATAGATATTTCAATAAAAAAGCAAGCGCACTGTTAAAATTAATAAATCATAAAGTATCTAAAAGATTGCCTGTATATTATTTGTTTTAAAACTAGCTTTTTCCCATTGCTTAGAATATAACTTTGTGTAAACTGCTTATTTTTTGCTACAAAAATTTTAGATCATGTAAAAATTTAAAAATTCAAAAAACATGAATATTTGTGCATAAAAGCGTTAACTAGAGACAACATGTAATGGCCTGATATAATTAATGACGGCAAACAACTAGAAGCAGTAGTTAGTGTAATCACTGGTGAGAAAGAGTTAGTAGTAAAAATAGCGGTGTAGTTAATAGTAAGTAACTGGTACTGTACCGCAATGAGAATCCATTCATTCTTGGGAGGTGACAATACATTTATAGTAGTGTTTGCACGTATGCTATACCAGTTACATGCCCAATGCTACATGACGTAAACTAAGAAGCAAGCGATGAAAAAACTAGCGTGCGAAAATTGGATTCAAAGTCAGCTTTACTAAGGTGTAGCACAGGCTACATAGCAACAGCACTGTTAACTAACCACGGCCACTGAGAAAGCAAGAATATCATTTCACTTTTGATATGCAAATTATCCGCTGAAGAAAAACTAAAAGCAGAGCATTTCAAACCCGAAGAAATGGTCTATTAGAGCAAGTATGCAAATAACGAAGCACTAACCAAGGGTAAATAGGACCATCACGGGAATTCAGAGCACAGAAAGCACGTCAGAAGGCTGAGACGGCCGAGAGAAAAATATTAAATAAATATTATGAAGCGCTGAAAGGAACAAAACAAGAATAGAGAAGGAAATATTCTGAACTTGAAAAAAATAGAGTAACAAGCCCAAAAGTGCAATAAAAAATGTATAAACAATTACACTTGCCATGCTACGGAATGGATAGATGCAAGCGTAAAGTCCGTCAGAGATGAAAACACTGCTGCTTGTAATTATTGAACAGATTCTGATCAACAGAGGAATTCATGCAAACAACGTTGGGAAGAAACGGTTCGCCGGTCTTAAGCGTTCAGCAAAATTGAATAATATTTGCATAATTTATACATAAATGTACTTACATAATTGTGATTTTATATCTTCTAGATTAGAATTCATAGATCTTGAACTTTTGATGATTGATTTTACTGTTGTTCATTGTAATTTCAGATCAAGTAAGATTTCGTAGTACGCCAAGCCGTTCACTGATCAAAATGATATCTGCCAATCGTGCACTGAGCTTTTATAGTGCTGATCAGTTCTGTCTCATTAGAATGCAAATTTTTTCACTATCGATGATTGTCAGTTTTGCTTCGGCTTTGCTCATGGCAGCGTTCATAGGACAACGTTTAAAGACTGACGCGTAAAGAAAAATTATTTTTCATAATTTCATTACTGAAATTAACCATTTCAACAAAATAAAATTACGAAAATATTTTTAACAAACAAATACGTGTTTAACAATATTTTTTTATTTAGAATTTTAGTATAAAACAAAAATTTTTGCTAGTTTTTATTAAATTTAATTTTTATCTACAATTTGAAGAAAATTTTAATATCTGTATTTTGAATAGAATAAGCAATAGGAAAAGTGTTTTTATATAGACAAATTAATTTTATTCATGTGTATGTTTGTTAAGAAAAACAATAAAGATAATGTATTCTGACTTGGTTGAGCTAAAGGAAACGTTGTTGACGGGCGTTGAGCGCTTTGCGTGCGTTTTGAAAACCTTTTATCTTAGACATTAATTTATGGTAAATAGCAATTTCATGCAATAAAATAAAATATTTTCATCTTTAAATTATAAGTATCCCAAATTATACGAAAATTATTTGATAAACTTTCAAGTCCTACGTATATATTATGTATGTTTAAACCTGCATTACTTTCATTTTTACTGTAGTTAGAAAATTTGGGTTTTATAGATTTATTGTAAAATTTGGAAAAGCGATGACAGTTATTAAAAAAATTGTACCTCCAATACAGCATACGGACTCTGCACCTTTTGTTAAATTTTTATTGAGCCTCTTAATGCGGTTTAAACGGTACAAACAAAATGGCGAGTTTGTTAGAGTATGTTTGTAATAGTTTTGCTTCGCTGAACGTTTTTAATTACTATGCAATTTGACTGTATCTAATTTATTTACTTTTATTAGTAAGACCTGAGAATGCTTGTTGCAGCAAAGCAGTTAGATGCTGAAAAATGCAATGCAATTAGATGTTGTAAAACAGCAAAGCAAAGTACCACCATGGTTTTATTTTCATTTATATACAAGACAGAATTTTATGTAGAATAAATATTTATAAAAATAAGAAATCTAATTTTAATTTGCTATCTAAACTACAGTTTTGTTGCATATCTGCACAGGATGGTTATGTGAATTGTCTGCGTTACGCTGACGAAATATCATCACGTAGTCTGCCACCGCCAACACTACCTTATGGAATTAATCGAAAAATTAGTCACAATTATTATTATGATCGAGATGCCCGTCGGAGTGTTCAGCCACCTCGTTTGATCGGTGAAGATGTCTTGCAGTTAACAAGTTCAAAGTAATGTTATATTTATATTTATTTATTTAGAATCTGTAGGAATTTTAAAAAGTTTCATTTGGGATTTTTGTTTAGAAAAGACCGCAAGAATGCATTTATATCACTACCGTATCCAGTTCCAGGCGTTGGATACGCGTGGAAAAGAGATGCTTCTGAAGAATTGAAGCAAACTAAATATGATCCATCTTTGAAAGAGTTGGAGCGTTATGATGCAAAATAATATTCTTGTTTTTATTCACAGATCCTTTTATTTATTTATGAATAGTATTTTTCTTAGAGAAATGCAGAAATAGAATGATAAAAGTAAAATTTAAAAGTATCATTGTGTCGTGTGTAAAAAATGTTTCTGAAATAAACTTAATGTGCAGAATTCAGCCGTTTTACAAATCAAATGATAATAAGTAAAAATGAATAAATTTAATAAAGTTATTTTTTATTTGAGTGATTATTTATTCGTGAATTAAAATTTAAAATTATTCATTTAAAGCATTTACTTGTAAAATGTGAAAGCAAATTAATGTGAATTACTTTTTTACCAATAATTTTCTAATTAATGATAAATGAATTTTTAAGTTTACAGCCGTTCATTAATGCATTATTGATTTAAAGTGTTTTGTAATAAATTTAATCAGCTTATGATTCAAAAATGCATTAGCCTTTACCAAGTGTTCCTCATTTATTATGTACAAAATGAAATAAGCAAATGACTCATTTTTTATTGATGTCGATCAGTTATCAATAGTTAAAAAAATATGATGGGATTGACTAAATAGAAAAGTTAAAGTAAAAACTTAAATGTGAAATATATATTGTACACACAAAGCGGCTGAAGGTAACCAATTTCAAAGTTTTGATTATCATGTGTTTTTTATGAAATAATGGCGTGTTTCATATGAGAAAAAAAATTTACATGAGCTTTGAATTGTAAAAAGTAAATTTTACATGTGAAATTTTTATTATTAATAATTTTATTATTCATTAATAAGAGTATTACTATTAAATTATTAAATTTATGAAGTATTTAGTTAACAAAAAATGAATGTATCTATTTGTTTATTTATTGATATATTATTAGCAAAAAATAAAAAGTAACGCAATTAATAATAAAATTATATGCAGATATTTGCTTTAAAAAATGAAATGAGGCATTGATTAACAAAAATCATATCTAATTTGAGTTCACTTGAACGTTTGCAGTTATTCTTTTTCCAACGCAGTTTTGAATAATATTTAATAAAATAAGTAGATCTTCAGAATTCAATAAAGCAAAAGCAAAGTTGAACAATTGTAATTCCATTACGGATGACAAATAGCCAATGTTATTATGGCAATTTCCGCAACTAGTTTGTTATTCAAGTGTTAGCATTGAAAACGTTTCAACGCGGCTTGGATGTTCAAATAAAATAAATTTCCACTGTTGCTAATTACGCAAAACAGCCATTGCTAAATGTACTACACACTGGCACACAACCAAACTGAACTGCCTGCTGTTCACATTGCTAATAATGTCGCTTTTTATATATTCTTTTTATTAATCGGAATCTCGACTTTGTTATTCAACTTGATCTTATTGCTAATAATTAAAAAAGTGAATCCTATAAAGCCAAATTTGATGTTCATCTCAGGTAACTGCTTTTCAATTTAATAAAGTTCTTAACGCGCCTTTTCAATATAAAAATTTCATTCATACTTTTTAAAAGTATTTTATTTGATATCAAGAAAGAAAATAATTTGGTTATTTTTCTTTCTTTTTTGAAAATTTCAAGCTTCACCATATTACCGTTGTATGTGATACCATACCATGATTGTATGTATTAAATTTATGTTTAGCGCTTGCTGTTGCAAATATTTTTGGTGGAATGGGTTGTGTAGCGGAAAATACACGAAAATTTGTTTATGGTTTTATTCATCAACCTTTGAAAACTACAGTTGGTGAATGTTTTTCCAGCTCTCCTCATTTGTGCCTTTACACAATTGCTTACTCAGTATTTACATATTTTCAACTTGCAGTTGGTTTGGAACGTCTGTTATCCTTTTATCGCCTTGGATTGCATTATGTGATATTTACAAAAACTCGGGCAAAAATTATCTGCCTAATTTGCACATCACTGTCATTCCTCATTCCAATAATCATATTCATTAATGTTGGGATGAATGCTGCAAATGTCGTCACAGGTCGCTGCAGATCTAGTGAAATTATTTCACAACAAACTCTCGACGGAAATGCATACTTCATGTTTTTTCTCAATGCAATTAGCATTATGATTTTTATCTGCACATTATCATTTTTCAACAGACAGGTGAGAAAGTTTTTGTTTGAATATTTCTTCAAAATTTAAATAATTTTGCTTTAAACATTTCCTCATTGGATATTTTCTTGTTTTTATTTTTTATTGATGCTTCATTTTAAATAGCACAGATCACATTTACAGGTTTATTATTAGAAAAGTTAATTACAAAATTTTTTCAACTGCATCACTCATTTCTATGCTCATGACATTTGCATGGCCAGCAGAATTACATTGCAATGAAAAAGTTGAGTTTTTCTTATTGTTCTAGCAAAAATTTCAATCTCCACTTGTTGCACATTTGTTAATCATATCTTCTGTATAACTGCAAATTTGTGCATATCATGGAGGCTGTTGTAAAACTGTAAGAAATTCTTTGTTCAAGTCGTTTATAAGTTGTGGAGTTGATAAACAGCTCATGCTGTATGTATTTCACATAAAATTAGTTTTTTTCTAATGGAAGATTTTAAACTGATTATAAGCAGTTTTAATAATCTTGAACAGTTTTATCATGGATTTATATTATATTAACTTGATAGCATGAAGGATTCGTAGCATGGTACATCATTAATCCTATAATGCTGATGAAGCATCAAATATTAAATTTTAAGTCAGACAGTGCATTTTACTTTTTGTCACTTTTTCACATAAATAGTTAATAATGTTTAATTGATTACAAATGGCTGCATACTGTTTCTTTAGAATTCATTATCTTGTAGTAAGGAAAGGAATTTATAAATTAATTAATAATTTATATTGGAAATAATATTTAAAAGAATGTTTCATATTTAAAGAATAAGTTGTGAAAGGAAAAGAAATCATGATTAATTAAAAAGAATTCTACTGATTTATAAAATATTTGATAATTTTTCTTCTTTTACATTTTTAGAAACGAGAAATACGAACTGAAATGCGCATTCTTCAGCTAAAGGCAGAATTTCGGATAGCCAAATGCATTTTCAGTGCGCTGATGACTACAGTACTTTGTCAATGTCTGCCGTGGGCAATTATGTATATATTTCCAAGAAATCAATACACACTGTTTGCTTTTGATTTTCTTGGAGAGCTTTCATCGCTCAGTTGGCCCATTACAGCCTTAATGCTTATGTTTTTGCATCCAGATTTAAGCCATGATGCAATGAAGAAATTCAGGTGGAACAGTTGCTGTTCAAAATCAACTTCAACTTCTGTCGTATACATTGGAGAATAACAGTTAATATTAAATATATCACATCATTATAACTTGCAAAATGTATGTTCAAAATACCGCAAAATGTCATATGATAGTAAATAAATAATTTTACAAATTCATTTTTTAGCGTTTTGAACACTTACAAAAGCGTTGCATAGTTTGACAATACAAACAATCAGTAGTGAAATTTTTAAATTTTAAATGAATTAAATCAGTTCATTTTAGCATGTTACTTGTTTTTAATTAAGTTAGGCATTTCTATACTATTACATGTATTAATACAAAAAATAACTTTTCAAGCATCTTTTTGTATTTTTGCTTTGTGACGTGCTTTTGGAAAGTGCTAACATTCATACTGCATGTATTTTTTATTCAATTTACATTGCACATGGGCCACCGTAAAATTAATTAATTAACTTTTTACACTTTAATGCGCATAGTTGTTCATTAATGGTAAAAAGTGCAAACTGAATTTTATATTTATAATACTGTCAACGGTGTTGTTGATGCAGCAAGCTGACAATGAATAAATCAATATTATGCCGCTTGTGTGCTGATTTCCATGGACACACGATTGCCATGGAAACAACGGTTGTAGTTATTTGTGTTTTTAGATTTGCTTAAACAATGTCACTTTTTCAAACTAAAGAACTCTGGCAATGTAAATTAAGTGACGCTGCTGATTTGAGCTTTATGTGCCTTTCAGTTGCTAATTTAACAGGGAAATCAGGTTTCTGTTTAAACTTTTTGAATGCATTTAAATATTTAAATAAACTTTTAATTTTCAGATCAAATAATAATTGGCACTAGCAATGGTTTTCTACACATTTATGAACCTTGTATAAAGCAAGAAGAAATTTCCAGCTTAAATCCAACGGATTCTCACAATGGACTGCTTTTAGTAAAAGAGTTAAAATATCCCATTCTTCAAACTTTATGTGGAAAATTTAAAACGTAGAAGCTTTCGTTTTTTGTTTCTGATGTTGTGTTACTGTATAATGGTTTGTTTAGCAATACTAGCAAACTTCAGTTGTGCATATTGCACCAGAAAAGCGTTGCCGTATATTCATTGCAAGGTAATATTCAATTAAAATGTTTACAGTCATTCATTCAATTTACCTTTATTGTAAAATACATTTCAGAAAGACTTAATAAAACATTCTTACACGGCAAAGATTATCATCTGGAAATCCTGTATGAATACCCACTTTCACACAATGCATATAATATGATCAGCGGATCTCTCAATGGCCATGATGGTATGTATTTGTTGAATATACATCTTAGACAGATACATCTTTTATAATAAATTTTACAGATTCCAACTTCATATGCGTCCAATCATTAGATGGCGTTTTATACATATTCGAGCAAGAAATGAATGTTTTCAGTCATTATCTTCCAGATTTCCTTTTACCAGGACCTCTTTGTTTTTCCAATGAAGTTAATCTGTTTCTAACAGTTTCTTCTACATGGGAAGTTCAGACATTCAAGTAATAGTTGATTTGAATTTTTATCTTTTTCATACTAATTTATTGTTTAGATATGAGAAAATATTATTAAATGCCAACAGATTGTCTGCAGCTGAAAACAAAGCTGATGAAAAAAAACGACTGTTAATAGTAATGCATTCATATTTTTAAAGTATTCCTATATATATATATATATGTGTGTGTGTGTGTGTGTGTGTGTGTGTGTGTGTGTGTGTGTGTGTGAGCATATGAATTGAATTTTTCAATTTAAATATCTGACGATTTTTAGTAATATAAAATATCAACTGCTTTGCAATTTTAAAAATAAACTGGTAAAATAATACCGTATAAAACGTCCAAAAGGATTATTCAATAAATAATTATTTTGTTTTAAATATATTTACAGTATTTATGAATTTAGCCTGAATGGCAGTACTTACTGGGAGAAAGAGCTGTTGAGGTGGTAGCAGTTGAAGATCCTGCAGCTTTATTTTCTTTTATCATCTTAGGTAATCCATTTAAAGCAAACATTCCAAAACTTTAAAAAATCAAACATTGACATTCTAGAAATAAAAGCATATTTGATGACATGTGCTTTTGCTTTGAATTTTAGGAGAACAAAATTTGTTTTGTCTTTCCTGCAATGGTGCACTTGTTACAATGAAAAGACTGGATTATGCTCCTTTGTGCCTACACTTTTATGGAATGAGTGTGCGAATATAAAACAAAAATACATTTTCAAATTCCACTCTTGCATATATAAATTCACCACTTGATAAATTAATGTGCACTATATTATACAGATGGTACTTTTTAAGCGCAAGATTCAAAAGTCCGTTACATCACTACAACTGATGATGGAACAATGCTATTTTACAATGATACAACGCTAAGATGGGCAGCTAAACTGCCGTTTGTGCCTTTAAACTTAGCACTTGGTAGAATTAGGTAAAATAAGTTCATGCTTCTTTAAATTAATTCCAGTAGTTAACATTGCTGAAGAATGCTTTGTGTATTTCTGGTGCTACTGCAGTTAATTTCTTTCAGAGGCATTAATGGTGTGATTGTGACCTTAAGTTCAACAGGAAGTATTCACTGCGTATATCTTGGTACTGATCCAATGATTCAACAGATTAAATTGAAATGGCACTCTACAGAAACTTATGAAAAAAGATTAGAAGTTTATAAAGAAATGACTCATAAAATTAAACGGCTAAAAATGAAAGACGGTAAAGTTTCAAGTAAATAAATAAAATGCATTCTCATATTAAGCAATGTCTACATTTTAGATATCATAGAATCTAAAATTCAACAAAAAGAACTAAATGTTGATATCTTAATCATGAACAAATTTCATAAAGAATATGTAAGTGAGAATAGCTTGGTTGATACTTATATGTATATATATATGTAATCAAATCTTTAGAAATCTTTGATCCAATTTGGTGCTGAAGAAGAACCTGAACCAGCCTTTCTTATTAAAGTAAGCTTTTGTTAATCAAAATGTTCATCTGTACGTCAACGCGGTATTTGTTTAACTGAACTGATAATTAATCGTTTACCGTCAATTTATGAATCTGCTATTGTAAAATGTCTTTCATTACATTTAAAAGATATTGATTAGAAGCATGATATCATTTTCAATTTTTATTAACACAAATAGTACTTGATATATGTATTGCTATATAAATTTGGATTTATTTAATCTGTACCTGATATAGGTAACAACAGATACTGTAAAATCACTGGAAAACCAATACCTATTGTTCAGGTCATCAGATGCTGTAAAAATTGTTCCACAATTGGTGCATGTGCCTACTGCTGGTAAGAACAGTAAAAATATCTTCAACTTCCTGCATTTGTTTGCTTTATCAAACTGCATGCATTATCAAACTATGGCAACTGTTGCAATGGAACATGTGCACAAAGCAACTTTAAAAGCTGATTTTACATTTCTATTTGATTCCAAAGTTTAGGAAAAACACCAAATTACTTTACTTGTACTTTATGATTTAGTTGCATGTAACAAATGAAAGTATACTATTATATGTTTAAGAGAAAACGTGTGTACAGTATTTTAAAGTTTTCCCAGTTGTTGGTGCAATTCCAGTTGATAGTAACATCATTCTGGAAATTTATTACAATGCTGAAAATGGTAAATCCACTAATACGTTATAAGTAACTTTGCATCAATAAGATGAAATCTTTTTAGGCGAGCAGAAATTGTGGAAAGAGAATGTTGATCTACCCTTACTGACGTTCTATGATAGGTGTTTAACAAAAAAAGTAGCCAGACACAAAATAACGTTTGAAATAAATAAACCTATAGTACCGTTGGATAAATTATTTCACGGTATGGTAGCTTAACAAGCCGAATGTGCATTGATAAGCAGAAACTGATAATATACGTTTCAGAATTAACTGGAAGAGGAAGTACTGATGAAAATAATGCAATTGGTTTAAGGCAAATATATGGACAAGGAACACCAACATTCATATTAGCATCAAAATCATCAAGTAAGTCATTCGGTTATCAGTAAAAGTTTTAAAATGCATAACTGAAGAAATGCTTATGAGAAAGAAAAAATGTGAGTAAAATTGTGAATCTTAAATGTGATTTTAGCAAAATATCGTATTCAAAGCGAATCATTAGAGTCACTTTGGTTTCCAACTAATGAAATTATAAAACGCCTAAGAAGAATATACAGCAGCGATGATTTTGAAATTAAGCTGACAAGCGATATTCCTTTAAAAGAATATTTTTCAATAGTTGAAAACTTTGTACAGGTAAACGCAAAGTAGAGAACTAAAATAAAGCTCAGTGTAGTATTAGTGACATTCATTGCAGCTAACAGAGAAACGTTCTGCCAAACGTACTTTGATTACTAAAAAGGCCGTTCAAGTACGAATAGTTCAACGTCAGTTTTTTATTAAACTGAAAGACGTGCATTCCGGATCATTGGCTGATCTTCATCAGGTGTTGCAGCAAATGAATAAAGAAGTAAGCATTCATTATAAAATTGGTTGATACTGTATTTTCTCAATGTTTTAGATAATTCACTTATTAGAAGAACATTCTAAGATTAATGCTTTACTGAAAGCTGCTTTGAATGCTCTTCGAGCAGGAAATCACTTGATTTCTACACTTATATGCTACAGTTATAACCTGAAAGGAAGAGAAACGGAAAGCGTTACAAAAGTTTTGGAAATATCTCCAGATGATGCATTTGGAGAGGTAAATATCACTCCTGAATGCATTTTCAAATAATCACTATTTTAGAATTGGTTACCAAATGTGATTGCAGGGTTGGAGGTTCTTCAACATTCACTGGATGATCAGAAAAATGTAACATTTTCAGCTTATGAAGAAACTTCAGCTAACGAGTACTTGCTGTTTGAGCAACTTTTAACTTCTTTAGTAAAAAAATTACAATCAGGGGAGAAGTTAACTTTGTATAAAGATAGTCCTGCAAATCTGAAACAATCTAATTAACATTATAGCAATTTTAATGATCATTTTTGAGCTCAATAAAAGTTGTTGCAAACAAATTTTCTTTTACGACAGGCAACAGTCACAAATTTAATTTAAATAAAAAAAATTAAAAGCAATTGTTTTTTACTTACCTTGATTGCTAGCTTTAGTTTCATAATTGATTAAAATGGAAACGTAGCTTAAAGCAAAAATGTTGACTGTTTTAATTAAAAATAAAGTTTTAATTTGCATTTTGATCAACAGTTTAAATTCACTTTTGCTCGGTTCATTATTATTATTATTATTATTATTATTATTATTATTATTATTAGTAGTAGTAGTAGTAGTAGTAGTAGTAGTAGTAGTAGTAGTAGTAGTACTAGTAGCAGTAAATTTGTAGTCATTGTTATATCGTTACTCCAAATGATGGCAATTTTCAATACCTATTTGACTGATGTAAAATTCCGTAATTGATTAAGTATTAGATGATTTATTGAAGCTGTCCTTTGTCCAATTACTGATTTTTCATCACCATGAAAAGAGCATATTCCATTTCCCTAACGTTAACAAGAAATGCATATGCATATAATTTAAAAGTTTAAAAGAAAACATTCAGTAAACTTTCGAAGTATCAAAATTTTACAATTAGCAGACATCGGCATATGATCAGGTGTTAGCATTATAAAAAAAATCATGCATGCATCAATTTGTATGATAAACATTTTATAAAACGCATAGCTGGATAATAATTTTAACAATGAACAATCATTGTATTGCTTAAATTTCGCAGTGTCTTGAAGAATGCGAAGATAATGTATAACTGTGATGAACAGAACGACTTTAAAAACTGGATAGAAAATGAAATAACATGAACAATAGGAAAGATTAATAGCAACTAAAGAAAACGAAATAGAATAAACCCGAAGCAGGTTTCATTCAGTTGATTCAAAAATATATTGCTCTTTGCAATGTAATAATCATAATTTGTCATTATCATAATCACAGATCATTTCTTGATCACTTGTCGAAAAACAACGGCTGCATTGACTGTAAAATGAAAAATGGAAAAATAAAATAGAAATGAAAACAATCTTTACAATCAGTAAAGTACAGGCTAGCCAAACAGTATGCTGCTTGTAGTGAAGAACAAGAAGGAATATTGCAGCTGAAAAAAATCTGCCATCAATCGATGGATGTCAAGTGTGAAATTTTCAAATTATAATTAAGAAAAAAAGAAACAGCATTTTAAAATGGCACATTGCTCGTAATTGATTGTGTGCAACGTTTAAGATTGACACAATAAAAGAGTAAAGTAACACTGGATTACTGCACACTGGATAGTATCAGTATGAAAAAATGAAAACATAATTAAAATGTGAATAGAATTAACAAATTTCAGAATCTTATAAAGAATACAATTTCATATTGCCAATTGCCTGCCTGCCTGAAGCGGCAGTAATGGATATTTCAAATCCACTTGATCTTCAGTCATTTATTCCATAACCCTAAAATAGTTATATTTATCAGTACTATATAATTTTATTTAACATACAGTGCAAGATGTTAGTGTAATGATCCTCGTTATTGTTATTATTATAATGATTAATATAAATTTAGACGCAAATAAACCCTTCAAAATATTGCACTAGCATGCAACTATGTAAAGCGCCGGTGAAGTCCGCAACATGAAAAAGTTGACTTTGTAAAACATTGCTTCAACAATACAGTCGACTGTACAGCAGTACAATTTCTATCACAGAACATCGCTTCAGTACAATTACAGACAAGTAGAAGATAAGTATAATATAAGATGTAATGAAAGAGACAACTGTCACCATGCATCAAACAGACGTTTAACACTAAGGTTACCCATGAGAAGGATACTGTCAGATCGCTTAGAATTCACAGGATAGTTCAATTTTTCACAGACCATCACAGTAGAAATGACGCTTCTTTTTCCTACGCTCCTTGTGGATGAAAGCCATTTCGATTGAATGTGAAAAAGCTAAGCCGCGGCTTGACATTATCAAATTAAAAGCAAAAAGACAATCTGTTGTCAGCGTAAACTATCATTTACCCACCCCTTACTTGTTAGTGTTCGAAATATAGTAGCAGATTAGTACGGTTTGCCGACGTCCTTGGGTCTTTTCAGTTGCACTTTCAATCGTTTCATGCCAATCTGAAATCCGTTCATTGCATGGATTGCCGCTTGAGCGCTAACTGCATTGTCAAAGCTGACAAAACCTGAAACAAACAAACAAACAAACAAACAAGCCATGTTTGTTCTTCTATTTTCCTCCTTATTCAATTCAAATGATTAATTCATTTTTTTTCACTTATGTAATTAACAATGCTTTAATATTTTTTCATCCGTCCGCCTTGCACAAATGCAATAATAATATTGAACACGATCAAATGGAACATAATACAATTTTTAACATTTCGCTTTGAAACCGAGTCTTCTATTTATTGCCATGCAGTGCGTGAAAGTTCAATTAACATTTATATTGATTCAAAATCAATAACAATGCAATATCAATAATTTTACATATTATTCCACTTCACTTCTAATCGCTTAGTTTAATAAAGATACAATAAACAAAAATGAAAATGTTCACTTGATCATTTTTTTCTTTTATAAAAAGCGTCACTCACGTACATGGAAATTGCGCAAGCAACTTTTATTTTCTGTCTCAACGTCAATAAATCAGCAATAAGTAAAATAAATAGTTTTAATTCAAATAAGCCTTAGTGAAATTTTTAAACAAAACAAGTTTACTTATTGAATATTTTAATAAAATGTCAACCGAGTGAAAATAATGTAAAAAAAGAAAAGAGTCCATTTTGAAAGAATTTCAAATTTCTCTATTCCAACAACTTACCAAAGCATTTGCTTTGATTTGTCGCTCGATCGATAAATACTTTTGCTGAGATGACTGGGCCAAAGGGCATAAACATTTGCATTAATTCAGCATCGCCAAATTCTTGTGGTAAATGATAAATAAACAAATTGCAACCATCAGGCCCTAAAATTCAATAATATTTATTTGTGTGAATATGAATAATTTGCATACACTGATTGATAAGATAATTTTCAACCAATTGTTAACAAATTGTTATTCACATTTGGAAAAGTGTATTGTTCATGTTATTATTCATAAAATTTTTTCACAGTTTTAATTATAATTTAAAAAATAATAATACTATTCAGAATGAAAAATTAATAATTAAACAAATTTTACTTAATTTGTATTGAATCACACATTCAATTATAAAATTTACCTTCTTTTTGAGTTTGTTGAAACAAAGTTGCGTGTTGAGCAGCAATCACTTGCTGAAATGCTTGGCCATAAGCAGCTGGGTATGCTGAAAAGAGAAAAAATTTGTTTTCATCAAAATGCATACAACTGTCCAATCAATGTCAATCGATAGCATTAAATGAAATGAAAAAAAAATAATAATTTTTTTGTCATACTTGCTGCATTTTGATCATATACAAATTGCGGTGTTCCTGTAGTATATGCTTGTAAAGCAGCAGGAAATGGAGTGTTAGCAGAATTTGGATTTTGAGATAAATTTTCACCATTGGTGGCTAAAGGTGAAGAGAACATTTCAAATATTGATAATAATGCAATTGTTGTAAAGTGTTGTAAAAATTTTACGCGAATATTGAGTGATACCATTCGAATAAACAGCCTCTCCTCCAGGTGTAGCAGCTTGGGTGACCGCCACAGGTAGTGCTGTGAATGCTGACGGTGATGGAATATTTCCTGCAATAGCACCATTCAATGACTGAGCTGCTGCAGCTTGAGCGGAAATGGGCACTGAAAAACAAAATATCTTCCAATTCCACTTGTTGACTTGCAGCATAAAATGCTATGCGTATGTATATAATTTTTTACCCATTTTACCCAGTAATGAAAACTTCGGTGCTGCAAAAATTAGTTTTATAAATTAAAAATACTTTTGCAGCACTCGAAAATTATTAAAAATATTACCCGTACCGGCACTTGGCAATATCGGTCCGGCTGCAATAGGCGCAAGTGAAAATGCGGTGCCAGGAGCTACGGCTACCGGTGCCAAATAAGCTGCTGCGCCTTGAGCTGCTGCCGTGTTAGCTATCAGTGCAGCTTGTTGATTGATAATCTAATTTTTAAAAAAATAACAGACAGAAAAGTTAATTTTTAATAAATTATTAATTTGTGAAAAACTTTTAGAACAAAAAAAAGAGCAAAGAAGAAACGATATAAATATGTAAATGACAAAAATTGAGACAGAAAAGAAAAATTACCTGTTGATAAGCAGCATTATAAGCTCCAATTTGATTCAACACAAGTGGATTGATAAAACCCATCTGCGCAGCCATCTGTTGCATTCTGCGTAATTGGCGCTCTTTCTCTGTATCAGCAAATTTAACTACCAAACTTGAAGATGCGCCCTGAAAAAAAAAATATATATATATTTATTTATTTATAAATAAAATAAAAATAATTAAAATTCACATTTAAATCAACCTACCGGCATTGTTTGACTGCCGTGGAGAGCGGCAATAGCAGCTTGAGCTTCTAGATGACAGCTAAACTTTACAAAGGCACAACCTTAAATTTAAAACGGGTAGGGAGAAGTAATTTGAATGAAAAATATTTTACCAAAAGAGAAGAACAATAAAAAAAAAAAGAATACCTTTGCTGGTTCCATCTGGGCCTCTCAAAACGGTGCATTCTTCAACATGACCATGCGGTTCCATCAAGTGACGCAAATCGTCTTCCGTTTGCTGTTTGGAAAGCATGCCGACAAAAAGTTTACGATCCTCTGATATGATGAGAATTAAATAAATAAAAATTTATCATATGCTTTTTTTTGCATAATAATTACCTCCACGACTTTCACTGTCAGCGGGTTTGACTTGCATAGGACGATTCATCTAAAATGAACAATTTGTAAATTGGTTGTAGTAATTTAAATTTCATATAGAAGTTCAAGAAAACAACAATAATCATTGCAAACAGTGCAGAAGAAACATACGGAATAGTTCGCGTGGGCAAAAATAGCACGAAAAGTCATTGTGATAAGTAAATGTATGTTTTATTATTTTTTTTTGAAAATCAGAGCTGAATATCAAACTATTATAATAAATAATTTCAAAAAAAAAAAAACAAAAAAACATAATGGATTTTATATGCAAACAAAACAGCAGAAACGTTGCAAAAAGCAACTTATTTTGTTACAATGCCAGCAGATTCGTTGCCAATGTTGTGTAAAAAAAAATTAAAATGAAAAAATAATTTTTTTTGCAATTGACTGAAACTGTTCAGATTAAAAGTCATTATTGAAGATAAGGTTGATTTTATTTTCTGAACAAGTGCAAAGCTTTTTTGGAAGAATGAGTCATAATTTCCAGCAGTAGTAGTAGTAGTAGTTGGTCAGTGAGTGGAATGATGAAAGTGCAATCCTAGAGGAGTAGGGGATGTTTAATTTTATAGAACCTGACCATCGTTGCTTGTCTGCACAAGCTGCTAGGAAAATTCGATTTTTTTTATTATGGGAAGAAGTGAGCTCATGATGATAATGATGATGATGATGATAGAGTATTGATTTTTTCTTCAAAGAACAGCAAGAGTGAAATGAATAGATATTAGGAATTATATATATATATATATATATATATAACAAGTATAAGTAGTAGTGGGATAGTAGCAGTGGTAACAGTAGTAGTGGGATAGCTTTTTTCTAAAAAATATTAAAAGAACACATTGCCTATTAAAGAGCATTGTCATTAAATCGACTATTTTATTCAAGCATTTATCTATACCATTGAATGTATACTTTTGAATAAAATTTATAAAAAAAAAGAAAAAGAACCTAAAATCAATAAATAAAAATGATCAGCTAAATTGGATGCTTTACAAGGTAAAAATATTGCCAAGTTAATGTAGTATGGTAGTAGAAAATAAAAGTTATAAATAGCTTAAGCTAGCTTTGTCCAACGCAGCAGCAATTCTATGGTTCGAAAATTGTTAAAGCGGAAGTCAGTTGGTGAAAAGCAAGATTGATTTCTTCCAGTCTTGACAATTGGTTTTGAATTTGAAGGTCATCAGTTTGCGGGACGTTGAACATGAAGCCCTATGAACCAGTGGTGCCTGCGTGAAACTAGCCAAAATTTGCAAAAGCTCATTTGGACAGAAATAATAGATTGCCGTCTGGGGACAACAGCGACGCCAGTGATGCCAGTTGCTTAAAGCCGATACCATCTGCTCACCTCATATGTCCTCGTCGGTCGACGGCTTTGCACAATGAAGCCGCTCAAAAGCTGAACGCCCCCACCACTAAGCCACAATAGCCAACACGCAAGCAAGACAATAACATCGTCATTGCCGCGTCTGTTCAACCTCTTCTTCTCTCATTGCTGATAACTACTGCTTACTTCATTGTTAAGCAACCGACAAAGCTAGTCATTTTCTAATTTTCAATACTCAATTACTCTATATATATATTTTAATCATCAATGTCATTAATAAACCTACTTTATTATTATTATTATTGTTGTTTATTTTTGATTAACAATTCTTATGACTAACATATTTATTTATTTATTTGTTTTTTTTCAATCAATTCATCAACGCAGTCAGTGCATCTACAATAAATTATTACTCTTCTTTTTATGTGTCAATTGCAAAAATGAAAAAATGTATCATTTAACAATTGATTATTTTTTAAAAAGATGACATATTATAAAAAGTGAACTTTTTGTAGTATGGGAATCGATTGAAATGAGATTCAAGAATAATAAATTGAAGAAGAAGATAAAAATGGTAGATGACAAAAGAATATTAATTAATGGAAAATCAATTAAGCGTTACAGCAGTTTGATTTCATATTATAATATTCGCGATATTCAAACCAATGACAGTGGAAGAAGAAAAATGTGAAACTGAATCGCACGTTCTGCTTGAACAAGTTGAAGAAGAAGTTTTGAAATAAAGAAAATCAAGAACATCATCTAATTTTAGAAATCCTTTCAAATAGTTACGCATTTGAAAATTTAATCCATACACTACGTCCTTGGTAAAGCGGTAAAAGTTGATCAGTTCAACTTTTGATAATTATTTTCTTTTTTTTTGTTGTTGTTACGCTTCTGCGTGGCATAAGTTGAAAAGCAATTTGACTGAACTACTGACATGAAACATGACAACACTGAGAAGAAGAGTTTTTAAAAAAATAGTTTAAAAAAATGTATATTTTTAAATTGAATAATTTAATAAATTTTATCAAAAACTTAATCGTTCAAAAAATAATAATAATAAGTAATTGTGCAATAGTTCCAATTTTTTTCTTTTGTTCCGTTGGTCAATTTAAAAAATTCTCAACAAACAAATGACGTCAGCAAGTTGTATAATTTGAAATGTTCGTGACAAAAACTTTTATAAATTTTTGTTTGTTTAATAAAAAAGCTAAATTATATTAAATTGTGTGAAGCAAAATGAGAAAAAGATTGGCAATTACCTTTTGGCGAACAAGGAAAAAGTTTGCTGTTTCATAGGCAAGAGGAGGGAGTACGAGTTGGAAACCAAAATGGCGGGACAGTTTTTTTGGGCCCAGTTAAAGAGGTAAAAAGAAGATCAACAAAACTGGTTTGTCGTTGGATAAACGAATGAAAATCGATCGCAGAGTTTACAGAAAATAGAAGGATTGATGCAAAGCTGAGCAAAGGGAGCGCGAAAGAAAAGAAAGAAAGAGTGAGAGTAAGTTCGTTCCTGTGACACGAAATGGCGAGCAGAAGAAAATCGAACCCAACCAACCAGATAGCTGTTTCCATTCTACGCTGCATGAATATGAAGCACAGAAAAAAGCAGCACAGATTCCAACGACAGATAAACATTACTCAATTCAACTGTCGTCAGTGTGTAAAAAAGTCAAAGTTTCAATTTTTTTCACCAATACAAAAAATTAACAACACTCAAAATAATAAATTACAAAGTTATTATTGTTTATCTTTATGTCTTTATTTGTGAAATTTTTGCATTCTCCATTTTATGCAGTTTCTTGTTCCCCTAATCTGGTATTTCGGTTATGGTAGATGTTTTGAATTAGTGTGAATGCGAGTTTGAAAAAAGAAAAAAAAATTATAATAACCAGCGTCAATCGATTGTGCAACAAATCAATAATAATCCGCAGAAATGCTTCATCATGCCCTGATGATGATGGTGTTTTTGAAAAACAGTTTTCATCTATCGACTGAATTGTCAATGAAAAGTCAACAACAGACCAACCAAAGCTACAAAACAACAACAACAACAATTTTCACTTACTCCTGGAAGCGTCTTTTGATCATGCAGCACCGCTTGACAGCGTAGGGCGCTTTCACGATGGCAATAAGTCAAAAATGCACATCCTGAAATAGAAATTCACATTAAACAATTTTTGGGAATTTTCTCGTTTCTTCTTTGCTTCAACCTTTGTGCATGCCGGTAAATTTATCTTTCAAAATGGTAAATTCGTATATTTTGCCAAACTGTTCGAAAAGTGTTCGAAGGTCTTTTTCTTCCAAATTTCTGGGTATTTGTCCAACGAACAGTTTGATCGCATCTGCATCTTTGATTGGGAAACCGTTACTGTCAACACTGCTTGTATTGCTCATCAATCCGGGACTTGTGGATTCAACGCTGCTGAAAGAACGACATAAAGGATCCATGGGACTTTCACCAGTCAGCTTTGTGTTGTCTTGTTGAACCATAATCCGCCGACAGTTCGACGACCAAACAAGCCCAAACTGAACAGCTAATGAAAACTGATCAGCAGAAGGTTTGTCAACACGCAGCGGTAAAGAGCAACGGCCACTCCCTGCCCAGTGAACAACAACGTTCAGTGCTTTCCGAGACTCATTAATAACCGTCGTCGTTTTTCTCTCTGCTCTGCGTCGTTTCCATGGTTCTGACCAATAAAAGCATTGCCATCGATTCGGCATCCGATCCAATAGGCGGAGTTTGGAGATCAAGCATGGAAAACGGTCGATTGAAGGAACCCAACAGATGGCCAAGGCACTGGTACTCTCATTTTCGATTTTTCCTCCACAACACACTATTCAAGCAATAATCTCGGCCGTCCTTGCTGCATGCATGCCTTGTCACTTTTCTATTTCAGTGTGCTTTTGAAAATCGATCGACCGACCACAGCAAGCTTATTAGTTTATTTATTCACTGGCAACAATTCTGCCAGAGCCAAGCGGCCGTCGCTGCTGTCACTCATTTCGCACAATCGACCACAATTTCTTGAACTTATCGCCTGCAATTTTTGTAATTTCGCAACATCATTTTGCATACTATTATGCAAATTATCCAACGTGCATGCTTATTTCTACTTTGCCAACGTCCGCTGCCCTCAGATATTAAAATTATTTCCACTGATTCATTGTTGTTGTTGTTAGGAAAATTTTTAAAACGAATAATTTTATAACAAACATAAACAACGCATCCATTATTTCGATTAAAAAAATCAATTTTAAACTTTTAAATCACGACAAGTTATATTTTTGTTCAAATTGATGCTTAATAAATAATTTTCACAATTATGCATAACTGAGTCGAATTTGATATCAAATAGTTAAAGTAAATCGTATATTATTATTAAATAAAGAAATTAAACACAACTATTATCGGCTCAGCAACATGTACTTGCTTTATACAGAGAATAATAAAGTCTGCAGGTTATAATATGCACAATTTGGCGGCAGTCTTTGTGATTGGTTAATTTGAATTTTCAGTAACGCCTATTTTTCTACATTGCTCAATATTTTTAATTATGCTACAAGTTTTTGCCGTGCAGCGCTTCACTGTGTTTCCATATTTAAAAAATAAATAAATAAATTGTTGTCACTGACAAATCAGAATCAATTCATCAAAAAAATTTGGTAGCTGAAATGGTAGCACATGTTTATATACAGTTTTCATATTTTAATAATTATAATTAATAAAATGATCAATTATGAGCATTATAATTTACCATTTTATTAATAAACAAAAATGAATAATTTGTATACATTTTCAACTTTGCAATCTAAATTTTAATAACCTTTTTATGGAATAATACCTGCATTCCATATTATAGCCAACAGTATATTGATGGTTTACAGAATTCATTGTTGATTCATAAAATTTTCTGTTTACGCAAAAGTATTCCAGTGCGGACGGTTCAGTTGGTGTTCGATTGATCTGTTGTGCTCGTCTCTTGGTTTTTTTTTTATTTTAAACAGTAAGTATCCGCTTAAGCGGAATGAGTGTTTTTCGAGAATATGAATCGATTTTATATTATCATCAGTCATGAAGTTTGTCATCGCAGCACTGGCACTATTGTTTGAAAAGTATTTTAGAGGAAATAGTGCGACTGGATTTTAGGAACATTTTATGTTGTTAGCGAAAGGGGTTTTCTTTCTTTGTAACGAAGGAAAATTTCTTTTCTTTCTTTCATCTACAGTTGTAATGATTATTGTATATTTATTGTTTTGATATTTATTGTTTAAATTTATTTATAAGATGTTTATTTTATTATTAGAAAGTGATTTTATCAGTTGGCAATGGCTTCAGCGGGTGGTGAGAAAGACTTTTATGAAATTTTGGGAGTGGAACGAACGGCGTCCGAATCAGAGATTCGAATGGCCTACCGTAAATTGGCTCTTCGTTATCATCCGGATCGTAATCCAGGCTCACAAGAGGATGCGGATAAATTTAAAGAAATTTCTGTAGCTTATGCAGTGCTTTCTGATTCGAACCGTCGCCATCGCTACGATCTCACAGGGCCGGCAGATTCGTTGAAAGAGTTCGAAGTTATTGATCCAAGCGAGTTGGGCTATTTGGGAAGAGCTTTCGGTGCGCTTTTCACGCAGCTCAACATTCCAATTCCGACAACAATTTCACCCAAGGTGATCAGCATGGCCGAGCAAATCATGAAAAGCAACTTTTCCACCGACATTCCTGTAGAAACTTTAAACTTTGGCTGCGTATCCAGTTGTCGTGTTGTCACCCGCGAAGCGAAGTTTTATCGAATCTGGTATGTGTATATAATTTTTTATTCTTTTCTTTTCCCTGTAAATTCTATAAATTTGAACAAAACTAATGCATTCGTGCTTGTCTGTCAAATTTCAGCATATCGGAAGAGGATTGCAAGAAGGGTATAATAATTTCGTGTCGATCGACAGACATGAGCAAATTCAAATTAATCTTGTTCGACAAAGAAGGATGTGTACGAACAATGTGGGAAAGTCAGAAGCTGAAGCGTTATACGTCAGCAGAAGCGTTTTCATTGCCGTTCGATGTGGTGCGAATAATGAATGTGTTTGAATTGAATGTTCTGCGAGAATTGGACAAAGAGGTTCCAATTCAGTTTCACCTACTGGATGGTCTGCAGACAGCTCAGAATGTAAAAATACAACCTGGTGAACATCTGATATGTATTTTCGGTGACAACTGGTTCAAAGATGCCAACGTCAAGGTGAAACTGTTGACTGCCGAATGCGACACTGTTGCTTTTCAAACTATACGAAAATGTGAGGAAAATTTGAAAAATTACAAAGAGCAGATGAACAATTTTAAAACGGAATTTCTGGAAGCCAAGAAACGCTACGAAACAGCAATGGCGAAGTTGGAAAATTATGGCAAAGAAATCACTGACAATTTGTCTCGTCGAGAGAGTGCTTACGCGGAATTTGTAGACTCGTCAGCTGCAAAATACGTTATGAAAATGGAAAAAAAGCAAAGAAGTTACGGAGGCAGTCATTTGTTTAATAATATTTTTGATGCTATCACCAGTGGTATTCCCAAAAATAGTAAACATTAAATTTTGATCAAGTAAATTATCTTTTTGTAAAAAGAATACCACACCAGTACTTTGCGTTTGTTTATTCACAACTTTTCTGAACTATTCCGATTGTGATCTCAGATAAGCTGATATATTTATTGTAGATCGATGCTTCAATTTCATCATCATCACGATTCGTATGATTTTTTGTTTGTATACTACATGTGAATGTGCAATTTTGAGAAAAAACAAAATTATTTTGAAATGTTTGAATGTTCTTTTTGTTGAACAATTTTACAACATAAATTATTCTCACCAAACAGTTTTACTGCAAAAAGTTGTTAAAAACCGACATCACAAAACACAAAAGTATTATTTATACCTTCAGGATAAAAAGTTTCCGTGTATGTAGTAGTAGTAGTAGTAATATATAGAACAGTGCAAAAAATTTTCCCGTAATAAAATGTCTTCCAGTCGGACTTCCAGATGGTGTTGCAACTGTCCCCAAGAACCATGGAAATCAACAAATCTTCAGATGTCCAATAAAAAATTAAAAACCAAACCAAGCTTTATTTTTGTTTCCCTTTACTTTTCTTCTTCTCTTCTTTCTTTTTGTTCTTGCTTTGCAAAGTATTAATCAATTTGTACACGACAATGCCTTAAATAAATGCTGTGACATAAATACTAGGATCAAACAATCCGTATCTAACAACAAAACAAAAGCTATTTACATTAAAGGAACATAAACAAATCAATTGCATGCACATTAAACAACACATTGTTACTGTAAAAAATCTTCCTAGGAAGTTCAATTCTGTTTAATTTCTGCATATTAATGCCCTGTTCACACATGAAATCAAACTTATAAATGTAAATAAGAATTTTCTTCAAGTTCAATAAATATATACCTAGAAGTGCAAAGCAATAACACATTCACTGCCAATATCAATAAGAATAACAAGAACACACACTACTTATGAAGTTTAACAACAAAGCGAAATGCAAAATTCAATTCACCTCCGAACTTAATCTATTGAAATCAATAATCATAACTAGTAAGCCGGACAAAAAATGATGACCATGAATCATCAAGAACAAAACATTTTATGAGAAAACAACATTCTGAAATTAACAAAAAGCCACTTACCCACAATAAGGAGAACAATTACTGCAGGAATAATAAAAACTGTATTGCTGATTTTGTGAGAATGTGGTGACTGGCTGCCATCTAGATCAACCATGATGAACGAACAAAAACTGAATCTAAAAAATGATGTAAATGCAAACGACTGAAATATACATATCCACAACGTTTAATGCAATGAATATTCTAGAGTAAGAGAATAAATAATGATGATGTAATAAACTATTAGTCTGTAATATTAGATAAAACTTTTCTCAAATACATGTATATATATTTCAAGTTTCAAAAAGAAGCAACAAGTTCAGAAAACAACAGCAAACAGTGCAGTAAATGAAAGACTTTTGCTATCAAAGTTGAGAAACATTTCCACCAACTAGACGTAAACTTCAATGATCAAGAAACTGCTGTGTCACTTACAGTAATAACAAATTAATACTTGAACATCTTAATTAGTGTTAGTTTATGACGTAAATGTTTGAGTTGAAATTAAAAAAAATAAAATATCATAAAATAATTATAAATATAATTTATTATTTTTTATTAATCAATACAAATAAATTTAAATCAAACTCTACAACATAGTACAGTGATTTTCACTCATAATGCCAACAGACAAATTTCTTTCAAATGTTCCGTAATTTTTATTTTGGCCGTACAAACAATTTGTTATTTTATTACTGTTCTTTATAATCAATTCATAACCAATGACAAAGGAAATCACAATTATTCACCGTTTGATGAATACATTATGAATATAGCCATGTTCATATATGTCTACTTTAAGAATATGATCGAAACAAACAAGCACAACGCAACATATTAATTAAATTTTCCATGCATATAAATTAAATTAAAAGAAGCAAAACGTATTAACGAGGTAAGCTGCACATTTCACAGTCTGCATTAGACTGATCGTTCAGAAAAGTACAATGATTACATGCCCAAGGTTCGCCCGTTGAATCATCTTCTCTACGAGGCTCTAAAATGCATTTCAAAATAAATAAAATAGCAAAGTAATATCGACCAAATTGCTTGCCTATCAAATTTTTAAATTCATTCCATTTGATACTGTTTTCGGCCCACTGTTTTGCTAAATCTGAATCCTGCTTTGAAACAGCATCCAACAATTCAGCCAAATCATCCTGGAAGTATTAAGCAACTTATCCGTAAAAGCGGACTTAAGATAAGATTGGGGAATCTTTCAATTGACGTAAAGTAAACAATTAGGCAAATGCTTTAAAAAATTTAAGTGATGAATTCTGTTCAATAACAAAAGTGAATATACAAACAAATAAATACAATTTACCATCTCAAAAGTGACTTCTGTGTTGGTCAACAGATAAACCAAAAAATGAAAATCCGAAACCATTTTCAAAAATTCACTTTCCTCAAATTGTTTGGCATACTCACCAACGACGCGAATATTCTTAAATAAAGCTAATATGAACTGTATTGTATTGCATTGTATAACATTGCATAACCTTTTGCATTTAAAACATGACTAACAATTTACGTGCGTTTACCTGAGCATTGCCTATAGATGAACGATTTTCAATTGGGAATGGCTTTTTTTGGCTTGTCAACGTGTAACTCATTTCTTTCGCTAAACCAACTGGAATAGTTACAAACAAATATTCCACCGGCAGCAGACCTGCTGTTTTTCTAATCTTATTATTATACTCATCATGACACTAAAACAATATTGAATATATATGTATATAGACTTACAGAAAATATTGCAATCAAAAACCATATAAACTAATCATTACCATATAATAAACATCTGGAACATAATGAGTAGAGGTGGAACGTCTAACACATGCCATATTCTTGGAAGATCGCGACGGAAGAAGACACTCTGCCGCTACTAAAGCACTGCCTTGATTGGACACCTGATAAGCTGCAAAATCAACCATCTTATTTTCACCACCTAAATGAAAATGAATTCAAAATAAGCATTTAATTATTAACACACCAACCAATTGACCTGAGAGAACTAATGTGACGAATTTAGAACCAAATGTACCATCGAGAGAATATTTGCATTTGTTTGGATATTTATTCTGGTACTTCGCAGCAATCAAACATTCTGCAGCACTTAACATATATGTATTCTATAAAAAACAAATAAATATGCAAAATAACATTTATAATTACTATCATCAATCGTATGGTGATGCAAAGTCAAAAAATCAAATAAATTAAAGTATTCATTACCGCATTTCTAGTGTTTACCAAAAGGGCGGGATCATCTGGATCTCTTAAAAAATCTGTAAAAAGCCATCCAAGTCGCTTTAGTCCCAAACGTTCAGCTAAACTGCCAACAATTTCGTCATGTGGATCTTCCAATATATCAATACCATCAGTGTATGTTATTTGTGGTGGTTCATAAATAGCTGTTACCACAGCTCGAATACCCAATGGTACGTCAGTCATCGGTTCGTGATGACCAAATAAAAATCCCATCCTCTGGCCATGACTTTTGTACCAGTAACTTAAAAAATTGCTCATAATTTCCTTATTTTCAATTTCTACATTGTCCACATGACGATAGCGCTAAGAAAATTTTTGATATTTAAACTGCACCTTGGAATATTAAACTACAAAATTTACTTGATGATTCAATGTAACTGGATTTGGTTGACACTTGGAACAAATTCCCTGTGGCCACGGTAGATGATTTTTACAATTTGGGGTAATTTGGCAGCTCACCTTTTCCAAAGATGGTACAGATGCAGTACTCCGGATACTAAATAAATTTCAAAAGCATATTTAAAATAAATTACATAAGTAAGACTGCATTTACGATTACTTATCATCAAACCCATTTTTTCTTAAATAAGCATGGAAACTTAAATAATTAACTTCTCTTTCTTTTAAATATTCATCGTCATACACCTGAATAAAAAATTCAAATAATAACTAACACTACAAAAACCAATTATTACATGTATTGGTAAACAGCTACTGCATTTCTTCGAATCACCATGTTTGCACCTAAAAAAGGAGTGTTTCAGACAAAGGATAATTTCAAATAAGCACAATTTATATATTCGACTGTTGTTTTCTTTCAATAACACTTGACTGTTTCTCCAAAATTTGATCTACTAAATCTTCTTCAACATCCTTCTTCAATTTCATAGCAGAAAATGGGCGGTCAATATTAATAAAGGAAGCATTTTCTTGAACCGCAACACTTTTTGGTTGAATGTGATTCTCCAAGTACAGCATATCTCCATTTCTAAAGCAATTTAAAAATAAATAAAAACATATAACTAATTGAAACACAGAACTGAATGCCATATTCTTGAATGGTTTCACCCGATTCCACCATCACGTGAGACTTAGCTCTATCACGATAAACTTTTACAGGGCTATCCTTCCAGTCAATCAAATCACTTATCTATAAAAAAATCATTAACATATATTTTTTGGACAAAAAGACAAAATTATTTTCTTATGCACTTTTTTCAAAAGAGTTTCAACAGTGTCCGATGGCTTTACTCGTATACGATGCTGTCCATCACGACTTTGAACACGTACAATCTATATTTTCAGCAACATGACATACAAGCTGTATCCTAAGAGTGACTTACCATTTCTGATGCCATTTTTCGTTTCTGCCAAAAACAAGCCTATTTATCAATATCTTAAAATAAAAATTATACTGCGCCCAAAGACGAAGTGAAGATTTACAGTAAGAATCAACAAGTATTATTTTGTACTTAAGCAATAAGTAAGTTCATTATTACATATTTGTCATTTTCGTACGCATTAATATAATTCAAAGGAAAATTTATAAATAACTATTGATGAATATAATTTAAAATCACAGTATATGAATTCGAATTTAACATGGAGTACGGTAAACTGGAAATGGTGACGTGGCAGATGGTGTGCGCATGTAAAAGTGAAAAAGAAAAAAAGTTTTGGCTGTTGGCTTATATTAATTTATGGGTGGGCTAATTATTTTTTACAGTAGTTCTCATGCAGACATCAAATAAATTTTCCGTGTTATATTGTCGATAGAAAATGAACTGTCCACTTAAGTAACTTGTATTACACGCTTATTACACCCAAACAAACCTAATTAGAGGAACGAAATTTACAGTATTCTTATCCTGATTTTACGTAAACCTTGTTGCATACAGTTACACGAATGTAACTTTTCAGTTGTAATTGTTGTAAACAACGAAAAGAATATTTTTATCTAAATTTTTAGATTTATATGGTATAAAATTAATATATTATCATTCCTTAATATGTTTCAGTTTGAAAAAGTAGTCTTAATTAGTAACTAATTAAAGAACTAAATGAAAAGGTTATTTTTAGCTTTCAATCTGTATATGCATCTCTGTTTACCTTTACGCAAGCAAAAAGAATATTTAAAATTATTTTACAAAGCTATTTAAACTCACACTGTTACGTGGTGTTAAAGCTAAAATTTAGAGAGATTATTCAAACATAAATTTTTTTCGCGTTCGTTAACATCACTAAATCGTTATTCGGCGAATGGATATTTAGAAATTAAAGTTACAAAGTATTTTAAAAAAAAGTAACCTACGCATTTATTTCAAGCCTGAATTTTTGACACGTAGAGAAATGCAAAAGCCATAAATAGCAGTAATATACAAGCGGAAAAAGACTGCTATTCATTTGCGTACATTTTAATAATTATACTTTATTCAAAAGCACAATTCAATCTTTCTGCCTACTATAATTTAATCAACATGCCCATAACAATTAAATTCCACTATATGCATATGCTTGTAAGATACGATATAAAAAACTAGTTCTATTGAGTAAATAGCAATAATTTGAAATGACGCCATGTCTTCACTGCACTTTTTCTTTTCGACATTCACTGCAGCATGTCAGTTACTGTCAAAATAAAAAATTACAAAAATTACTGAAAAAAATTGAAATTAAATGCATACCATTCATAGGCATCTCATCAATTTGTGTTCCGTAATACGATTCGATCTCAAGCATCGTTGGAATATCCTCAGTAGTTGCAAAATTAATTGCGCATCCTTTGCGACCATATCGCCCGGATCGACCAATTCTAAAAATTTACAATTTTCCAGTATCAAGTACGATAATAAAAAAAGGGACAATATTATTATTTAAATGGCATGCTTACATAAATTTTAAAATAAAATTGATTATTTTACCTGTGAAGATACGCTTCGCGGTTAGTTGGCACATCATAGTTGATTACCAATGAAACGCCAGGAATATCCAAACCACGTGCCCACACGTCAGTACTGATTAACACACGACTGAAGACAATTTAAAAATATAATGCACGCACATGCAATAAAGCATATAAAAATCAAAACCATACTAGATTCCATCACGAAATTTACGTACAACCTCATTTCGATCCTTCTGATCCATTTCACCATGAATGGCGCCAACAGTGAAATTACTTTCTTTCATCTTCTCATCCAACCATTCAACCTAAACCATCCAACAGATAAAGAGTATAAGCAATCATTTTCCGATATTAAAAGAAGAATATTTTCAAAATCTTCGGTTTACCTTATGACGTGTGTTGCAGAAAACGACAGCTTGACTGATAGTAATGCTATCGTACAAATCACAGAGTGTTTCAAATTTCCAATCTTCTCGTTCCACGTGAACAAAATACTGTCGAATTCCTTCAAGTGTCAGTTCATCGCTAAAAGTACAATTTATAATGGTGATGTAAGTGAAAATCAAAAAGTTAACGCCGCCCACCGTTTCACAAGAATTCGAATTGGCTCTGTCATAAATTTTCCAGTCATCTCCAAGATTTCATGCGGCAAAGTCGCCGAAATTACCACCACTTGAATTCCTGGTGGCAGAAAACGATAGATGTCATAAATTTGATCTTTAAATCCTGGAATTAAATAAATAAATAAAGCTGTGATTAAAATCAAAAATTGAAAGAAAAAAAACTAGCTCCTTGCCTTTCGTCAGCATTTCATCAGCTTCATCCATGACAAACACCTTCAACGAATCTGTACGCAGATGCTGACGAGTAATCATGTCAAACACTCTTCCTGGTGTCCCAACGACCACATGCTGACCGTAGTCTAATTTTCGGATATCTTCGCCGACATTCGTCCCACCAATGCAAGCGTGTGCCTGAACGTTCATACGGTCTCCAAGAGCAAGAACAACCTAAAATAAAAAAAAAGTATCGCACATCATTCATTTCCAAAAAATGAATTTACCTTCTGAATTTGTTGGGCCAATTCACGAGTCGGCGCCAAAACTAAAGCTTGAGTTTCACGAAGTTGGGTATCAATTACTTGAAGAAGACCAATGCTGAACGTAGCTGTTTTTCCTGTGCCAGACTGTGATCTAATAAATGTAATGTTAATCAAAACTCAATCATCTGAATTTGTTAATAATAGCATAAACTGAACAAAATTATTGATTCCATTAGTAATACTGATGCTTTATTAATAAAACATATTCAACATGAAATTTCAAGCCAGTTAATGTAAAGTACTTAAAAGTATAGAAAAACATCGTTTCAAACAAGTTCACTTACTGTGCAATAACATCTCTGCCACTTACAATGGGCATAATGGCACGCTTTTGAATCATCGATGGTTTGTTAAAGCCTGCAAAGAACAAGTTATGAAAGACAAACTTACAAAGACAAAAGTTACAAAGACGCTCAAATAAATCACAAAACAAAAACCAAAAAAAGGCTTCAACTGCTCTGTTGTTCTTACGCTGCTAGTAAAAGCTTAATGTGATCAAAATACCATCCACTCCAAATTAGTAAAAGTAAAAAACCAAATAATTTATTGGATAAATCACTAGCCCAAATTTAAAAATAATCAATTCTGCGCGTAACCAAAAAGAAGACAAATCTTAAATAAAAATATTAGCTAAATTTTATATTCAAATAAACTTGTATCTTGACATTTCAGAAAGAAATAAAACAAAAGTTATGATTAAAAGAAAATTAATTAAAATAGATACCATAGGCATAAATTCCTCGAAGCAGTTCACGTTTCAAATTCATGTCTTCAAACGTTGGTACAACAACAACATTCTCCGATGTTTCAAAATCCACTCTAGACATATCTTCTTCTTCTTCTTCAAAATCATCTTGCAACTTTCGTTTGCGACGATATTCTTTGGAAGTGCTACAAATGATGATATTATTTATTAATTTAATAGAAAAAAATAAAATCAAACTCTAAACTTACAAAACACGAGACATTTTTCAACCAACCTTCACGTTGACACACAACAATGCTAAACTATCTGATTTACAGGCTCATCTACAAAGCATTACTGTAATGGAGAGTAACCCAAATTTCTTTTTGTTTACTGAGGTGCATTTTATAAGTACAATTTTTTTAAAATGTAATTCAAATATTTTTTATTTTATTTATTTTTATTATAGATTGTTAAAATGTATAATGTTCTAGAAATTAATTTTTTAATTTTCTAATTTCCCTGATAAATTTTTTACTCAAAAATTTAAATTTACATAGTTCAATTAACAAAAATTAATAGTTTTTAAAACTTAATTATGCATCATATTATTTTATTTTGATGCCATTTACTCGCTTTGTAAACTTAAAAGTAGATTAGGCAAAACGGTCGCTGATTGGCCAGAGTTGATTGGTCAGCTATGATTGCTAACATGGTGACTGCTAGCATATTAAGTGACGTTGTTAGCTTTGACAGTTTGTTTGATTTATTATAATCAATTGTAAAAGTTTGTTGCCAAAAATGTGTTAGTAAATGTGGATAAACATTCAGATTAAGAAACCATATTCACACTGATGCTGGACATTTTATCTATCCAAATATTTTCAAATTATTTCATTTATCATTTAAAATAGGCATTTTTTAATACTTTTATTTATAGAAATTGAAAATTTATGTGCTTATCAAACTTTATGCTCAACAATTAAGAACACAATTTATTTAACATGAAAACATAAATAAATAAATTATATCTTATCATAAGAAGGCCGCATAATACATTCCGTGCTTACCTCAATCCTCAGAGTAATCATGCCAAACATTCTTCCAGTTATTCCAACGACTACATGCTGACCGTAGTCTAACTTTCGGATATCTTCGCCGACATTCGTCCCACCAATGCAGGGGTGTGCCTGAACGTTAATACGCTATCCAAGAGCAAGAAGAACCTAAAATAAAAAAAAGTATCGCACATCATTCACTTTCATTCATTCAGTTAGTTACAAAAAATCAAACAGATGCCCAGTGCAATGGACCGGAATTTGACAGCTATGCAGCACTACAATTATAAAAGCAAGATATGTGTTCATAAATGTGAACACAAGCAGTATTGCTTGCAATGCAAAACACCGCACACTTGTAAAGTTTCTCCATGATGTAATTGCCTTCTACGAGCTACGTGCGGTGCTCATTTGATATTCCTGTACGTAAACTAAAACGTTTTAAAAAGAAACAACAAAAACAATTAACTTAATGATAATTAGCATTAAATAAAATCTAGAAAAGTGAATAAACATTGCTTACTAATAAAATAAAATAATCTTGGCTGGTCCGATAACTGCAGTTACTAGGTTTTAATCGTTCTGTTAATTATACCGTTACCAGCGCTGTGTTGTGGCTTTATTTAACATCTGCTAACAATCTAACAATGTTAAAACTGTTTGACGCAAATACTGGCGCAAAATAAAAAATGCTTCCTTTTATCTCAGATACTAATTTTAGAAATGCTATATTCAAATAAATTCCCTCTTATTTAATTCAAATTAATCCTTTATGTTTTTTTAAAATATCTTTAATATTATAATGCAGCATTAATATTATAATTTAGTATGATATTCAGAATAAGCTGCATTGACCACATATATTTTTATTAATTCATGGATATCATTTAAAAAAAAGCATTTATATGTTTTTTAATTGCAAAAACTGAAAATTTGTAAGTTTATTAAATATAATTTTCAAAAATTGAAAATTAAAAAATAAAAACTACCCTAATTTTGTTGAAAATATGTATTCAAATTGTAAACATAAATAGAAAAATTAATATTGCATTGCTGGAGGGTGGTGTAGCGTAGTGGTTAATACGCCAGCCACGAAACACCACCCTTCTCTAACCGAGTTCGATTCCCGGTTGCAATTAGAAAATCTACACAGCCCGTACGCTGCCTAGCCTACGCAGCCCGCATGCCAGTTAGCCATGCGGAAGCAGAAACAGCCTTATCTGCTGAATGCCAATAAAAAAAACTTGAAAGAAAGGCTGTAAATCGTAATGGTTGAAAGTGTAAAACCCGTACGCGTTGGAATGCCGGTGCCGGTTCAGGGGGAAATTCCCTCTAAAATGCTAAAACAGCAGCTAGAAAGGCCGTGCAGCAAATGGCAAAAGCGCCAGTCGCAACGTCATTGCATTTCTACGTGGAATAACAAAGGAAGATTGGTGCTCATCTGGAGTAACAGGGGGGCACCAATCTTTTTAAAATTCACTGGTAAAAATGTTTTCAACAACAAGCTAACGTTGACAACGTAGAATGATTTTATTTTAAATGCAAATAAATGTTCATTTTCAATATGCATATCATTTTTATTTTTGTGATATTCATGTCAAGGAGTGTTGTTAAAGATTTTCAAAGCGGTGCTTTTTTCTTTCTTTTTAATCAAATTTACTCTTATCGGTTATCAATTTAAACAAAATTACTGTAGTCTGAAGAAAAAACATTTGTTAATCATGGGCAATAAGTTTGAATTCAATCTACAAGTATTATTAATTATAAAACTATTTGAGCTTTTTGATTAAATTAATTGATTAAGTTGAATTAAATTAATTGATTTTAATTCATAGTGGTCAGTATTTTTTGAAATACAACTTCAACACAATAAGATCTTTTTGTCAAGCTCACTCTATTGGTTAGCCGACGCGTCGTAGTATAAACCGACAACTGTGGCGAGTGGGAAACGGTCCACATTCAGTCTTCAATTGTTTGTCTCATATTAATTGGATTTATTCAATAATATCATCTTATTCACCGTCCTATAAATCGTTTTCTAAGGAAATTTATTTGACAGCTTATATTTCAAATAAACATGTTCCATATGCAATCAATTATGAGAAAGTCTATTTACAAGAAGTTGACATTTCACCCGCATAATTTCTGATGGACAAACTTAAATTTAAAACAAACAAAAATTTCCATCCATTAATCATTTTGTGTGAAATGGTGTTACTTCTGCTCTTTGAAAAAAGTAATAACGTTTCAATAAAAGTCGGCTGTTCACATTTCATTCACCCAAACAGATATGCTAATTTTGACGATAAGCTAATCAATGAAAAACATAAAAGTGTAAAATAGACAGACTGATATTTTTGTTCTTCTCATTTCGAACTGACAGTCAACTTCAGCTCTGCTAGCGTTGAACAACTTACAGTAAGTCAATCAAATTGACGGCAGAAACATTAGTGAAATAGCCAAAAAGCAAACGAGCACAACAACAATTGGAAAGGAATTATTTGGAAAGAAGAAGATGATGAAGGTGATGAAGCATAAAAAAAGAAAGCAATTCAAAGTCACACGTCTAATTTTTTGCTGTTTCATTGCCGTTATTATTTTACTAGCTATTCCAATAATTAATTGACAAAATATTCTGATCACAAGCAAATCATCCATAACATTAGTGTAAGAATATGTGATACTTTACTGATTTATGCAATGAAAAATCAAATTGAAAATATATCCTACATTTCATTTAAATCATACCGTTTCTATTGTCTTCATTCTCGACTTTGTGTCATGTGTGTTGTTGAAATGCTTATTTTTGCGCAATACTTGAATTGCACAACGCATTTTAAATGAATAAGTATTCATTTAAAATTTATATCCTTTTTGTTTGCTTTTTTAGAGCTTCCTGTTTTTAATTATTGAAACGGTATAAATTTAAAAATCAGTCTGTTTTCTCAAGCTTATGTGCGACTATTATAAGCTATAATTATATCCTATAAGCTTATGATTATTGTGCTAAGACAGCATCAATGAAGTAATGAATACTTTTTTGAACGTTACAAAATGGCATAAGTTGAAATTATGAAACTTGAACTGTCATTATGAACTTGATTTTTCAATAAGGTAAACTGTAAGTTTTGGAATGATGTAAACTGCATGCGTGAACGAGTACAATTTTTATATTACGATGAATTCGGCGAAATTTGTTGAAAGAAAATTTTAAGTTACTGCTATGCAATTTGAAATCGACTTTGTGCATTTCTTTTACAAAGCACTTGAACAAAGTTGCGAGAAAAGATATTATTTTACTAAATTGTTCTCTACGCAATTCATATAATTTCAGAAATTGGTGAATATAAGTGTAAAATTTTTTACGCCACCGTACTTTGTTCACATTGAAAGTAAATGTTTCAATTATTTAACTGATTGATGCTTCGTTGTCCTGTATTGGTTTACACTCGAGAAAGTATTGCATGTCCAAGAATTATTGGTTTTTTTTAATTCGATATCAGAAACAATATCTGAAACAGTTTTTTCAACTTATTTTTGTTACTTTTTTTTAGAAAAATTAATTTTCACCTCAAAATATGCAGCAGGTATTTAATATTCCGAAGCAGAAGGAACGTCAAGTGGATTTGAATAAGCCACCCACTTCGGCAGTTGACTATTTATTGCAAGTTGCTGCTGAACGTGAACAACTGGAAAAGATTTTGTCCAGTGTAAGCAAAGACGAGAAAAAAAAATGTTCAACTGCCAAGTTTGTTGAAGAGCGCAACGTGGACGATGATGTTAGCCAAGAAGCTGCGCAGCAGGAATTAGCTTTGTTGTATTGCAAGCTTGTTGAGCATTTTGAAAAATTTCGACACCGCATTCCTGATCTTCGTAAACTTGCTTATCGTTTGGGATTGATGGGCGATGTTTCATTGCCACGTCCTGTGGATGAAAAAGAATGGAAACAATTCTTCATGGACATAGTTGATTCTGTAACTACACTTTTCACTGTGCTGTGTTGTGTTCTGTTATTCAATTTTGAAACACATAAATATTTAATTTTAGAAAAACTGCGCACATAGCCTGCCATTGTTATCGATTGTATTGCCGATGGATGACAAGCAAATTAAGCAGGCGATCATTATGAATTTATTTGTGCTCTACTCCCACGGTTATCATCACAATCTTCTGCAATGGCTTTATGCCCTTTTTGCTTTGACGTTTTTTCCATTTAGTGACCAGTTTCGAATGAGAATGAAAGTTTTGAGCTCGTATTGTTCGGTGAACAGAGAAAAGCTCTTGAAAAGTAATCCCAAAGCAGCTCGTTCATTTCTTGTTATTAGGGATATTACAGAATATTTATTGCAACATTATTGAAAAGTCTGGTGATTGAAAAAATGAAAAAGTTTAAAAATAAACACATTTTAGCTGAATTGTTTTTGCTTTTTAGTAAAAACTGTGTATCATGTTTCTTCTTGTGCACTGGGAAAAGATGTAGGAACTGTTTTCTTTTTTAATTAAAATTTTCACATTCTACCATGAAAAGATTTCAAAAGCATCAATTTTCATAAACAATTTTATTACTAAAACTGTTCCCTGCAAATTTATTCACCAAATGACAGCATTTATACTGTAGCATGCACCTGCTGATCTTTTACTGTAATGATGTTTTATATTATTTTGAAATAAATATTTTTTCCAAAAAAATAAGCTAAGCAAATGTTTTGATCAAACTGGTAAAATTTTGATATTTTTTTTTATCAATTGCGACTATTTTCAGCGCAGCAAGTTTATCAGCGCTGAAATATGTCAAATAAAATTCATTTTTTTATTTATTACGCTTTTTTCTGTTGAACAGCTTTGTACAGAATTCTCTTTTAATTTTTTGTATTAGTTTTTTAAATTTAATAGTTCTTTTTTTTAATTTAAATTATCAAAAAGCAGCGAGTGTGTTTTTCATTAGTTTTAGCGTGGCTTATCTCAAAAAAGTTAAATATTCCATTTTTGTGTAAATTCATTTTTTCTGAAGTCACAGTGAAAGATTGCTTTTTGTGAAAAGTTAACTCTGATGCTGTTTTTTCTTGAATTCTTTTTTTTTTGTTTTGATTGTTAAACCTATGCAATGAAAATAGTTTTGTGTGATCGGTTTGGTCAGCTTTATGTGTAAAACTGAAAGTGACAGTTTTGTGATTTTGCATTGCTGTTGTATCACTTTAGTTTAAAAAGTTGGAAATGTTTTCTGCTTAAATTTATTACTAACAAAGCGCAATTAATATTTCGTGTTTTAAAAGTTCGTTGAACATGTATTCTTTAGCGAGCGGACAATTGTGCAGTCATTGTTATTGAATGTTTATCATTGTTTTCCATACAATTATCATTATTATCACAATAATCCACATAAAGCGATAGAAAATGCATTTACATTGATAATATGGAATGTATTACAATTTTCAGTTCATTTTTTATTTTGGCTTTGATCAAGATGTGAAACAACCAATGCTTTCAGAGTGTTGAGTTATTTATGTTAGTAATACTACTAATAGTGAATACTTTGTAATGACGTAAAAATATTTGAAAATGAAAGCCAAATTGATTTGCATGTTAGTTATTAAAGAGTGTGTGTTCAATAAATGCTTTTAAGAAATTTGCTCAACAAGCGAAAACTGACTTCTGATGTATATGTTATTTTATGTTATATTTCATTTTGAATAATGTTGATTATATTTTAGATCTTAAAATTTTGTTTCAAAAATAAGATGAATATTATTTTTCATGTTATTTTTATTTTATTTTTCCAAACTCAAATTTTTTATTATTTTAATAAAATGAATAAGTAACTTTTTGACAAGTCTGTTGCTTGGAAGTTTTGTTGTTGTTGGTGGTGTTTTAGATTGGGGAAGTGAGGAGAAGGAATTTTTTTGTGATGCTTTTATAGATGCTAAAAGCAGTGCAATTAACACAGCAGGAAGTTTGCAACAGGCAATCAATGTGTTTTTGTTTTGTTCATTGTACTGTTGTAGTAACTGATTACATCAACCTGTAACAAGCTTGTTTTTTGAGTAATATTCTTCTTCTTCTTCTTCTTAATCTTAATTTTCCATGTAACATGTAATTGTATAATTGAGCGAATGTGATATTTTATTCAAATTTTAAATAATGATGATTTATTATTCTTGTTGTTTTCTCTTCACATGTGTGAAAGAGAAATTTTTGTGAAATTTTAAATTGAAAATAGAATAGACAATTAATTTATTTGCATAAATACATTATTGGATCATTGAGAGATTGGTGTGCAATTGTCCGTGAAGCAGTAATTATTTAAGGTTGTAATTTTTGCTTGTCACTGACCCAAATTATAAGTGATTTTTATTGCATAGTTTTGGCAAACTGGATTCTCTATCATCTTGTGAACTAACAGTTCAGTACAACAAAGCTACAAGCTATTATTATTGTTGTTGTCGATATGCTTGCTAAAAATGATTTCCAGTTGTTCTTGTTGATCAGATGAATCATAATTTGAAATTTATTTCTTGTAAATTTCTACTTTTTTATTATAAAAGCATGCTTAAACTTGAATATTCTTTTTTTTTAAATATAGATAATTTTTCCCATGTCCCATTTCCAAAGCATGTGGAGTGTTGAACGCTGTTGAAATAACAATGTTGTGAATGGTTGATTTTGTTCGTAATTTTTGCCTGTTGTTACAGGTTTCATTTTCTGTTTCCTTTTTCCTTTTTACATTTCACTTCAACAGAAAATTCAAAAATACCACCGGCATGCTAACTAAGCTTTTATATGTGTTTTTTTTTGTTCATTCTCCTCACGTCAAGACCTTTCGTGCACCCCTGGATAAAGGGAATAGATTGTAGTGATTTTGTCTTTGCTTTTTATTTATTAACGCAGATCGTCCAAGCTATTCAAAATTGCTTAACGGCTAAACTGTGAAAGCTTGGCCATTATTGTCCAAATTGAAGCGTTGATTAATCAATTTCTGTTTTATTTTTCGTGTTCTCTCAAGTGTAAAGACAATAATTTGCAGTCAATATTAAAAATTAAACATATTTTTAAAAGCATAAGTTTTTTTTGAATTTCTGTTTTAATAACGTCACAGGCAGGCAGGCTGGTAAAGCTTATTGTTATTAGTGTTGGTGCTATAAACGATTGCAGGTAGTTGAACCTGCCGTAACGAGGTTAAGGAGAGTCGACAGTCTGGGCTTAATTTCCATTAAACAGAAAATGGTGTTGGTATGTAACACTCTGCTTCCCGAATCAGCATCATCTCCAACTGGTAAGCTATTACTGTAATAAATTCATTTTATTAACAACAAAATTGCAAATTATGGAACGTTTTCTTTTTTTTTCTTTTCTCTAATCAACATGAACAATGGAAGAAAACTGTCTTTTGATGAGATGAATCGTTGAAATTGCTTTTATCAGAAATTGTTTCTTCTGTCAATTTAAGAGGAAGAAAGGAACTTGTTTATGTTTGCACTCATGTAAATTTATTTTATTATTTATCCGATGAAGTTGCTAATGCTGAATGTTTTCATTTAAAATTTAATTTTATTTTATTTGCACTTGTTAATCATTGTGTTCGAAAAAGCATACAGAAGTCTACCTGAACTGGACAATCATGTCTGACTGATTTTTCATGCAAATTTTATTTAAATTGAACTCTGACGTGTTTGCATGATGTTGAAGATGAAAATTGTACTTGAGCATCTGATTTGGTTGTTCCAATTCTTGTTTGTCATCGAAGTGCAGTTTGATGACCGCGCAGGTTTTTCACTTCTGAACCGCATCAAGCTCAGTAACGATTCTACAGTGCTATCTTAGCAAATTGACCATTGGTTGACCGAGTGATTTGATTTCATCAAGACAAGCAACTGCATCCATTTTGGAATAAATCCATTTCACATAATTGTTATGGTATTTGCATTTATTTTTTAAATAATTATTCATATTTACAACTTTTTCTTTTAAAAGCAATAAACTAGAATTGGTTTGTCTTTGTTTTACATTTTGAAACAAATTATCCAACGATTCTGATTAATTCTAGCTAGTAGATGATCAGCTTTTCATGCAGTCATGTTGTAAAAGTTAGCTAACTAGCTAGATGTTTGGTTGTAAAGTGAAAATTGTGAAACTTGTTCTTTGTTATTTTGATAAACCGCACACAGAATGTGATTGCTTAATATTTTAGCTTAATATTATATGTTGTTGTTTTGATTTAAAAATAAATGAATAAATCAACACACACATGTATATATTTATTGAAATCTACTTTTGTAAAGTTTACGTTAAATAATCAATTATCGTTTGTTAAGGTTGCTGTCAGTGCTTATAATATATGTTGATTGATTTTTGACTTGCTATGATATATTTCATAGTTACAAATTCAATTATCCATTATTGCACTGTTGCTGCGGTTCATTAGCTTGGCAGAATACGATATGCATAGTAAGCATATCCATCTCTTATACAATATATTTCCCGATTAGTAGAATTTGATTTTTTTAAAAAATATTTTGATGCATTTTTCAAGTGCAATGCTAGCAGCATTCATTTATGCAAAATGTTAAGGGAATTTCACGATGACGCACGTTGCATGTGTGTTTTTATTTCGATTTTTTCTTTTATTTAATTTTTGTTAACATTGTAATGACTGGGGAAAACATAGTAGATGAGAAAAATTGCTTGAACTGGGTTAGCGTTGTGCTGATTGTGCACTGCTATATTGTCATTGTTATTATCATTATAAGCTAGAGTGAAAGCAAGCATAATTCCAGTCAACTGTTTTTGTGATTGGTAAGAAATATTTGGCCCAGTATTATTGCAAAAAGCCAGTCATATTAATGCGTCTCTTGTGTCTTCTTGTCTTTTGTGAAGTAAATGTTCTGTGTTTTTACATGTGTAAATATGTGCATGTTTGTATGTGTGTAGCATTTTGAAAATGTTCGATTTATTCTTGTTCCGAAGTCTTTACGTGCAGAAATAATGGTGAAATTTTTATCCGCCGCTTTTGCTTTCAAGAATATCCAAATTGTTGTGTAGCGTTGGCAAAATTTACGCAACTGATTGTTGTGGATGTGTGATGAATGAGTGTGAGTGAATGCTGAAGCAGAAATTAATACTGGCTGCTGATGGAATTGCTTAATTAAAATCAGCACGTTCGTTTGATCGATTGTTTGTTTACGATTGTATATTTCAATTTGAGAATTCCTAACTTACCACATAGCAAGAAATGATGCTAATCACTGGCGGGTATGTGTGTATGTGTGTGTGGGTGCGGGGGGGGGGGGGGGGGGGGGGGGGGGGGGGGGGGAGGTTATTGCTTCTTTTCATTTTGTTCAATCATCATCACCACCATCATTTATTTATTTATTTATTTATTTATTTATTTATTTATTTATTTTATTTTTCACATATAAAATTCATTTGAATATGGTTTGATCAATTGAACGTTGAAGCGGATTTGTTTGCGCTGATCAAGTTTGCACTAGTTGACGTTGAAGGCCGAGCAGAAATTTAAATATTTCTCGTGAATGCAAAATTTGATCGGCGAGCATTATGGAGATTGATTAATTTGTTTGCTATTTATTTAACGTTGATTTGATATGATTGCAATGGCAGTGGCAATTTTTCTTCTTTATGCTTATAAAAGGTGAACAATTTTGTAGAATCAGTTCAAGCGTGGGATGACATTTTTCATTTGAACAAATTTGCAAAGAATTTTTGTAAAGAGAAATTCGCAATTTCACTGAACCACGTCTGAGAAAATCCTCTTTGTCTTTTAGCAATCGTATCTAAAGACTTTGAAAAATGCTGTCGCACAAATGACAGTTTTACTTGTTGACATTCTGCATTTACTAGAAAATATTTCTTTCATCATCGGTCACATGAAAAGAAATTGCCGAAAGTGTTTGCTTTTGAAATTAGCTTAACGTTATTATTCCAATAATATTTCAATTCAGCATTTGAATTTGAATAATTTCTCTGATTTGTAGAATTTTTAATAATTGAATTGAACAATGGAAATGAAGACTGATTGTCGTTGTCCATTTTTGTTGCTTTACTACTGTGTGCTTTCGTTTGTGTGTGCGGTGCTTTGGTCGGCTGTTCACGTGCTGGGCAACGGTGTGAATATCACTTTTGTGCCTGAGGTGATCAACTCGATCAAGGAGAATGAAAATCAGACAATAATTGTACATTTCCAAAAGGACGACGATCTGGACAAATGTGACATCCAATGTTCCAACAAGCTGAACTTGAGCCTTCAAACTTCGACCCCTGATTTGATCGACATCACCAATCCGAAGAAGTTCAGCTCGCACGTTGCTGCTTCTGATTATGACTATTCACTTAGCATCATCACCAATGATACGGTGCAAAATTTCTCATCTCAGCTAATTCAGCTTGATTTGGAACATTTCGACGAGATCACTTTTACAATTAATGGAAAATTTTTGGGTAGAGCTGTTGTCCAATTGGATGTTGTCTGTTTGGACGACGAGGGAATTGAACACAACTGTACGCTCAATTATCCCGTGCCTGTGATACGTGCCGATTCGAAACTTGGATACATTTTTGTCGGTGTATTGTCAGTATTACTTTGTCTGGCTAATTTTCTCATGTCAGCTGAAATTAATCCACGCACAGTGTGGAAAGTCATCAAACGACCAGTAGCTCCTGCTATAGGATTGTTTTGTCAATTTTTTGCCATGCCTTTGGTAAGCAGATACAAATGATTGTTCTCTGTTCTGGTTTGTTCAAAATTATGTTTCAGATCTCATTTGGAGTTGCGCAGGTCGCGTTTGTTCCCTACGGTCTGACTGCCATGGGTCTTGGACTGTTCACGGCTGGCTGTAGTCCAGGCGGCGGAGCTTCGAATGCTTACACATATCTGCTTGATGGCAATATCGATCTCTCAGTTACGATGACATTTCTCAGTACCGTATTTGCTTACGGTATGCTTGTGGGAGAAATGAAAAGAGAGCACAACATTTTCATTTTATTTTTTTTCTTTATTTATTATTCAACTTTTATTTCTAGGTTTCATGCCATTGTGGATATATCTACTAGGGCCGTACATTGTGGAAACGGACGCTTTGAGAAGTATTCAAATTCCACATCGCAATATTGGCATCTCTTTGCTGTTGCTGTTGGTTCCTGTAAATTTGGGCATACTGTTGTGGCATTTGAAACCATCATGGGGTCAAAAAGCTAAAAAGGTCTATTACTACAATCAAGCATTATTGGCATTAATTAGCAAGCAATTACTGTTGTAAATAATAGTTATTATTGCTGCGTTCAGGTTTTGCGTCCATTTTTCGTCATCATCATTGTTTTCATTTGCACTTTCGGAGTTTACAGCAATTTGTACATGTTCAAATTGATGTCTTTACGTTCAATGATCGCCGGTCTGTGCGTTCCTTGGCTAGGCTTCATGATTGGCTTTGTTTTGGCATGGCTGCTTAAACAGCCACGTGAAAACATCGTAGCAATATCACTTGAAACTGGAATTCAAAATACAGGCATTGCAATTGTACTATTGCAGGTGAGTGAAATCAATGCACGCTTGTTTTTTGATTGACAAATGAAACTGTTTGATTTTTTTTTATCCTTTGCTTTTCAGCTTTCATTCCCAAAGCCAGATTCTGAAATTGCATCAGTGATGCCAGTAATTGTTGCGTTGTTTACACCAGTGCCAGTGCTGATTGCTTTGATCTTATACTATGGAAAGTCTTTTTTTTGGAAAGTTCTCGAAGGTTGAATTTCAACAAAAATAATAATAGCAACAACATAATATCCTTAATATATAGATGGATGCGAATTTGTTTTTTTTTCTTTAATTTTCAGGCGTACCATGCGTCAATAATTGTGCAGGGAATATCAGTGAGAAAGACAGAAAATTGAACATCGATTCAAGTTTGGACGGTACCGTCTCAGTGCCTGACGAAGTGAATTCTGTCGACGGAATCTCTGTCAACGGAAAAACGGTCGATTCTCAGAGCATGATATTCATCAAGCGTTGAGTTTGAATATGAAAAATTTTTTAAAAGAAATGAATCATGTTTTTTTCAAATTTTGCTGCATTCACTTTTCTTCATTCATCATCAAATTTGTCGCCGTTGGTGTGAATATGCATGGAAGGTTGATCGCTTTGCCTTGCTTGTTGCTGTTGGTTTTGTGTTTTAGAAGAAAAATAAGCACTGGTCAGCATTGGTCTGCTGTGATTCATTACCATTTTTTCTAGAAACGGCAGCAATCACACAGCCATCCGCAGCACCACCACTTCCAAACCACTGTTTCAGTTGATATGAAATGTGTAGCTTTTTATTGTCGAATAAAGTTTCACATTTATTGATTATTTTTATTTTTCTATTTCGACGGGCTTTTTGCATTGCCAATTGTGAGAGCAGTTTTTGTTAGGAAGAAAAAGTAAAAGCACCAACATTAGCCTTGCACGCGTCACTCATTCACTCACTGCTCAATACTGAAGCAACAACAATCTTTCAAGCGATGCAATGATTGATTGGAAACAAATTTTAAACTTCAACTTTTTTACATACTTACATCTGTGACAAAGCTTGGTTGGGCAAAATTCTCATCCTTTAATGTATAAAATGATTTATCATAAACGCGCACACATACACATTTTGACAGCAAAATCTTTTGCTGATTTATATCCGATGCTGACAGAGAGAGTCAGACACAGACAATACATATGTGCACACGATATTGAACGAAAATGACAACAAAGGTGAACTTCATACATGCTTGTGTGCATTTATAGTTTGTTGAATAACTCAAGGTGAACGATTTAAAATATCCATTATTGCTCTGCCGCAATGAATATTGCCCTGCAGGAAAGTACTGCGCTGCTTTTTCGCCTAGCGAAGGGAAATTCAGAGGGGTTACCTCTCTACAAGAGAAGAGCAAACAAAATTTGCTTAAAACTAGGCACAGCACTGTTCGATTGGTTCGATTTAGAAATAGTTCATATTAAATCAAGAATAATTTGTCTTCAATTATTAACAATATGGAATAATTTCAAGAAGAAGATGATTCATATAAATATTCAAAAAATATTTGTTGCTCAAGATTTTCGTAATGTGGTCACTCACACGCACGCACACGAATTGCAGCACAGGAATTGAACAATTTTCAATCAATGAAGACATTTAAAAGAAGGTAACTTATGATCATTAAGTATATTATGTTTTTTTTTTAATTATACAATTTGCTAATTTTCAAGAACTTCACCAACTTTCACCAACTTATTTTCTTTTTATTTTGCCTTCAAATTTTCTTATCATTTAAGAAATATGAAAAAGCAACAGTTTTTATAAGTTAAATTTTAAAATGCTTTATTTTTTTTTAATATTCAACTACTATTTAATTATTTGCACAACAATAATAATAGATGGAACATTTATTTGAATTCGGGTGTTTGTGAAAAAATAGTTCATTTTATTCATTTATTCAAAAAGTCATTTTATCCCTATTTCTGAGCAATTTTAAATGTTTGATTTTCTGTTGCAAGAAGAATTTATCATAAAACAGAGCAAAACATATGGACAAACAACAGCACGCTTGCCACAGCATGCCCACATGGCAAATGTGACTCACTGTTCAGATTTTGCTTATAAATGAATTGTTACAACAAACCATATTACATTTTGCAAAAGAGCATTTATTGTTTTTAATATTCAAATGAATACTGATTTCAATTTGGGATAATAATTAATTTCTACACAGCTGTGGTGAGAGTTGCAATGAAAGCATCTTGCATGCTATGTCTTTTCAAATAACAAGGTTATCAATTTTAGAAAAGTTTTGCAAATGAGCAAATTATTTAGAAAGTAGCCTGTTTTTGAGTCACACCCATCTCTACATGCTGTTCTAGCATACAGTTGCAATTGATGACGTTGCTTTATTATGAATAAGAATTTTTAGCAACATTTCATATAATTGGAAAAATTTATTCGATGAAAATATTTTTTTACAGAACATTGTATATACAATACAATGTTGTTCAATTTGTTCGCATATTCAACTAGCTAACGACATGACATATTCTCTTTTTTTCATTAATTTTATCACATTGATCAGTGAAACAAACATCTCTGCACGATGTGAATGAGATGCAGCTAAAGTTTGCCTCTTTGAATTGCACAAATGAGAAAAATCAAACAAACACAAACAACAATGTTCGAATTTTGATACCAAAAGTTGCAAGCAATTGAACATCACTAGTAAGCAGTAAATAAATAGCATATCCGATATTCTACTTTTTTGCTTTATTGAAATTTAAATTAAAAAAAGATCAACATGTACAGTGTGATATTTGGATGATTTATTTATTTATTTATTTAAAATTCATCTCGTTCACATATATGTATATATATATATATATATATATATATATATATATATATATATATATATTATTGATTGTTTGTCTGCATGTAGCATCAGTTGATTGCTTATTTTATTTTAAAATACATTTATTGTTTTGTCATTGTAATCGATTGAAAAAAAATTTCAAAACAAGAGAGACTATTGGTTATTGATCCGTAATAGTAGTAGTAGTAGTAGTAGTAGTAGTAGTAGTAGTAGTAACAGTAGTTGTAGTTCCATTCACTAAGCTAATCTGTAACAGTGATACAATTAGTCATTATTTATAAATCTCACTGCCAATGGCAAGGATATATTTGAGAAGAGAAAAAAAAGATAGAAGATATCTCTTTGCATTTGTATGTGCATAATTTTGCTATTGATACCGAATATGGTGAAATGGAATAGCAATATTAAAGTGTAGAACGATACAGATTGGAATAGGATGACGATCAACTTGGAAACAGGACGTCCCAGTGACTTGCTTGCTTGGTTGTTGTTATCATCGTTCAACATCGACGGAATGGTCGTGTTTATTATTATTATTATTGGACGGCTTGCTTCGGACGTCACTTCACTGTGTACTGCTATAAGCGCTGCGTTGTTCGGTGTCGTTGCAGTCGTCATTTTCGTTTCGCGCCATTTGCTTTGTGCACGCGTGTTGTCCGTCTTGGCCGGCCCAGAACCGTCTTCTTCTTCTTTTTCTTCTTCTTCTTCTTCATATTCTTCATATTCTTATTTCTTGTTGTCTGATATTGGTCTTGAATTGAACATCAATTAAAGTCCACTTGCTTTTGTGGATTATTCATATAAGCCTGAATAGTGTTGCTAAATCATCACTGATCGTATCCGTCCACTGAGGCACACATGCGTTCATTGGCGGCTTGTTTTTTGATGCTACGCACCCGGGCACGTGAGTGTCACTCGGCTGACAGAAGTAGAACATCACTGATTTATTCGGTGGCTTGTTTCCGTCTTGCATATTTACAAGATGTGTCGTCTTTATTTTCCGTTCATTGGCTGCCTGGCTGGCTGCATCAGCTTACTTTGCATCATGTTCTTTGAACTTCAACCGCTTACACACACACACACCCACCCACCACAAAATTGTTGAATGAGGGGGGGGGTAGGGGAGGGGGAGAGATTTGATTTCAATCTTTTCATATTATTATTATTATTATTATTATTCTATTTCGCGTCTATTTATATTTATTAGTTGTTCGTCTTATTATTATATTCATTTTTCTATTGCTTTTTTCTTCTTTTCTTCCGTTTTCTTTTAATTGAATTTGTAACAATGAATGCTTTGAGTGAAATGAACATTTTCTCATCTTTAGTCACCAATTAGGCCGGCGTTGGCTAAACAGCCTGGCCTGGCGGTATCAATCTCAGCTTCTTTCATCTCTTCTTACTCGTGCTCAGAATAAGCAAAAAGCGAAAATAAAATGTCACGCGTTGTGCCTGATCAAAAGGGAAAATTTGAAACTGATGAATTATTCGTATCAGTTAGTCGGCCAACAGAAGTGAGTTTCATTTGTTATTTCATCTATATCCGCACACACACACACACACACACACACACATATACATATACATTCTTTGAAGATAGTTTATACTGGTTTACTGTGTGGTACAGAAGAGGAACGTCGTCGTCAATTTCTCAGGGACTGCCTTGATCGCCATCTCAGCTTGGTAATAAAATTGCTGCTTACTGGTGTCATTTTCCTTTTACCTTTTGTCTTCATTGTCATTTTTTGCTCATATTTTAGGCATTTTTACACTCAGGACTTAATTTGGAATTGGATATGACTGGTGGTGGTGATTCATCTCAAGCAGCCGATGCTCTCGATCTCGATTCAGATCCAGTGAAAGTAAATATGCTATATAAGCAGATTTTATTTTGTATTTTTTTTTCTTTTTTCTAATTATACTTTACAGGTGTTCATTTCGTCGTGTATGATTTTGAATGGTGTATGCGTACGTTTACGAGGATGGATAGATCGAATCACGTTGAAAGGTACTGCATTGCTAGAGTTTGATCCAGTTCATGCGGATATAGAGCGTCAACGAATAGTTAGCCTTGGCAGTGCAACACATCCAACTTCAACTCGCCCATTGCTAATGTTCACTTCAACATCAGCTGGAATTGTACAGGTACACATCATTATTGCGTGTATATGTATATGTATATATATATATATATATATAATGTAATGTATATGTAAATGTATTCAGTGTGGGTTGTTTGTTGAATAGTGGAGGAGGTTTTATTCGGTATGCTTTTGGAGTCACTGGTGTAATTTGGCAGCTTATCGTCTTGTCCTCCACGAATGTATAGAAAGCTAGAGGTCAAAGAGACACAAACATAAAATGTCATTGTCGGTCATGTTTTGCGTGTGCCTGTTCGTACAGTGCAAGAATGACAGACTCGCATGACAACGACGTCAACAGTTCAGGTCGCGCTTAAGTAGCCTAAACGACAAACGGCCGTTTGCGCATCTTTGACTAGCAAAAGATGTTAACAGAGAATAGGAAAGCAAGAGAAACTATTGTGCTCTATTGTTGACCACTTGTTGAAGCTAATTTGTGATTGAAAGGCGGGCGGCTTGTCAAAGACAAACTAGCAGCTTTTCCCTGACATTCTAGCAATATAACTCTGACGGGATGCTGTTTTGCACGCTGGTGGTCGGTTGGTCGATTTGGATATTTTTCATTTATAAAATGACAAGTTTGTTCAGAGCAAAAAATTGCACAGTTTATTTAAATTAAGATTAAAACAAAAGATAAAATTTTCAACTCTTATTTCAATTATCGATTAGCTGCTTAAATGAAAAAAAGGCAAATGTTTCATCTTTATCATTGCTCACTGAAGCTTAAAATTTATTATTATCTGTGAAGCTAAGCAAAATTTTATGGTTCAGAAAAATCAAAACCAATAAGAAAAACAATCTAACATTTATTTGATCATGTTGAATGGCAAGCATTCTTTGTAGCTTTGACAATATGAACTTAGCTTGGCTTCACTTTCAACAATTCTAATTAACTTTGCACAACTTTTACATACTGATTTTTTTAAAATTACAGATTGATTAAGAAAAAAGAAAACTTAATATTCTCATTAATCTCCTCATTATTTAACCTGTCAAGTTGGATTTATTTTTTTATTCTTTTGGAACAATTCATAAGGATTATATATATATATATATATATATATATATATATAGTTATATTTATATATTTTGTGTAAAATTTAAAATAAAACTTAAGAAATGTGATGATTTCACTTCGTGGATTCGTGATCAAAATACAATTCAATTGGAATTTACGTAATTTTGCATTTCAAAAGTCAATTTATTCCTTGTTGTAGAGCTTCTTTTGGTTAAAAAATTTGAATTAATTTTTCTGAGAAAAAAATTTCTCTTTTTCTATATAGCTCATGCACTAGTGTTTCGAGTGGGATGTTGTGATGCGAGAACGCTGCAAGCGGTAGCATTGAACAGGCATTTTTCCTTGTTCACTAGACAAATTGCAAAGCATCTGCGTGAACTATTTTATGAAAGTGATTAATGGTCGTAATCGTATCGTCATAAATGGTGGTCAGTTATCACTAAGGTGTAGAACACTGCCAAAATTTGTAATTTAGAAGATGTATGCTCTGATAATTTGAGCATATGAAAAAACTTACCAGTCTTCATTTAAATATGTACAAGCAATTCACGTTCAAGTTGAATTTAATAATAGCAGAATGATACAAGAATTCAGTGCAATTTTTTAAATAGTGGAATATTAGTTCAATAAGCGAGTCTATTTATTAAATGATGCGACATTATTTTGTATTCTTGATTTGCAAATATGTGACCATCAATTTTGGTGATTTCATATCACACTATATAGCAGTAAATAAAGTTTACTAGCATATCATTCATTGTTATGTATTTATTAAGACGAGCTTTGAACATTTGTGAAAATATTTTCACTAAAATTGCACATCTTTAATAAAAAGATGTGACATTGCAACCTATATTACACTGATGATAATTGTTCAAAGTATATCAAACTTTGTATCTGTTTATTTATTGCTGAAAGTAATATTTATCTGATAACTATTATACTTAGTAGTTACTGATAATAGCACTTGTAAATTTGTAAGAATTTTACAAAAGAGTAACTTTTTTGCAATTATGATGTTGATTTTATGTTGTAAAGCAATTTAATTTCAAGTTTTGAAGTAGCATCATCAAAAATATAACATTGTAAAATTATGCACTTAAGCATTATTATGTAATGATATTATTTAGCTAAAGTAAAGCAGTGCATCAACTACAGGTGCAAAATAAGTTGGTTATAAATTGTTCACAGCCTTCAAAGTTATCATGTAATGTGCAGCTGGTTAAAGTTCACATTTCAGAACTGTAGTTGTATAAGCATCGTTGTGCATAGCTGTAAATTTGGTTGTTTACCGATGAACGTAAGCATGTTATGTATGAATGTTATCCTCAAGCACATGTTTAGAATTTTTCTGAAACTTAAATTTCAAAACGTCTTCAAAAATGTTACATTTTGTCTTATTAGCTTCATTTTCAAATCATTGCAATTTATTCAGAGACTTAGTTTATTCTTTTAAGCATGATCAGTTCAGCATATTGTCATGGTTGAAATGTTGCCAGTTTGTTGTAACTGTGTGGTAATTTATGCGCTATATTGTATAAGAACTGTACATTCTTTATGCCGCAACACTTTTCATAACATTTAGTGTAACATCAATTTTAAAAAGCAGAATGCAAGCTGAATAAACAGATTACGTTTAATTCGGATGGAGATTTTTTTTTGTTTTGTAAAAAAGAATAAATTTAACTTGATGAAGGTGCATGGTTGTTGATGAAGGCAATTTTATAAACTTTACTATATTAGTCGTCATTGATATTAAAACAGTTTTTAATTATTTGATTAATCTGCTTTCCCTTTGGTACGCTTTGAAGTGGAAAACAAGTTCCTCATACGAACATAAATGGAAAAAATACCAGTTGGAAAGCTTTATGATGTTGATAATTATTATAAGTGATTGAAAATCTCATCTAGGAAATTACCTTTAACAAAACACTGCATGTAATGTGTTGTCATTTTCCTCTTGTAAAGTTGCACGTAATTTTATTGTTTGTTTGCATTTTATTTATTTTGTATTATTATGTGAATAAAATAAGGCATGAAAATGTCCTAAAAAATGTTCATCAATTGCGAATATTCCACTCAAAGCACTCAATGCAATCATGTATTCTTTGATTACTGCTAATTGGTGAATATTTTGCGTTCCAAATTCTTTCTTCTGAAATTTAACTTTGACCGGTCAACTGTTTAGGTAGACTGCATAATTTTCTTTGCTTTGTTAATTCGAATGCAATTTTAAAAATTGCATGCTAAGAATTCTTATTTTCGAAAGCAAGGACAACAAATCAGAATACCAACAATTTTCTATAAGCGAGGAATGTACTGAGGAACAGATTTGAAAAATTGTCATTTTTGCAATGATTCACTACTTCTTGTGTTTCTAAAATGATACAGCTCAACAGAATGTATGTATGCACTTTTTGCAACTTTTTGAATATATAAAATTTTCTTTATACAATTATTTTAACTTTTGTATGCACGCAAGCTTCATTTTGTATAAATGCTCGTAAACATCTGAATTGAACAAAAATTATGGACAAAAATAAGTGTGAAACGAACTCTGCAGCAGTTTATATTGGCTCTGTGCACTACTGTTCGCACGAAGCATATCAATATATGTACTTGTCTTTTTTTGTCATAATATTTTATGCAATCATGTTAGAACTGATTTGAAATATGAATATGCAGAAAGCGATATTTTCTATAATCTGTTGTGAACCATAAATTTAATCTCTAAATGACAACCCATTTTAAGAGTGCAATGTTGTCTATTTAAGGAACAGATGGTTTTAAGGGTCTTTGGAAAGGTTGACCTTATTCATCACTCTCTTGGAAGACGATTGTACGATATGTTTCTGATGATGAACTAGGAGCAAATGATTGTTTTCAAGTTTTTAAAAAGCATTTTTCAACTTTGATTTTCAGATATTGTTTGTTGTTCTTTTTATGCATTCCAATTTCTTTCATGTTTGTATGCTTATTTCCAAAACCTGAAGTCTTTTGAATACTGTATTAACAAAATGTGTTGCTTTTGGTTATTGGTTAAATTCAGATGAAATTGAACTTTGAATTTGAGTAGATTGTTTTGTTTTGTAGTCAACTGACTGTTCTATCTCGAAAATGATCATGATGTTACTTGTGCAACAGGAACATCATAAATATAAAAAATCTTGGTACTGATAAAGTTTTGGCGTATGCGAAACCTTTTTGCATGTCGATTTAATTTTTATCACAGATTAAAACTTTTAGTGTGAACCTTTTACCTACTGATTCTACTTATCTGCAGTTTTAATTTTGCAATGATAGCAGGTAGTTGTACATGTTTAATCGTTTTGCCTGATTATTGTTGAAAATCTAATAAACACAAGCAGCATGTCCTTTCCGATATTGTTGAAGTGTTATAATACGCAGAATGTGACGTGCATAACTTGATCTTCCTATCGAACTGCTCTTCAAATGTGAAATGAATGCTAACATTATAACAAAATAAAAAACGAATGATTTTCCTTACTGAGAATTGTAATTCACTAAATAAGAGACTAAATAAAATTAATTTTTTAGATTTAATTAACATTGTGGCAACTGTGCTTGAGCTGAATGATTTAAGTTTGTTCAGAACTGTCTGTTCTTCACAGGGTACAAGTATTGTTTCTCAGGTAAAGATAACAATCACTATTGACATTGCACAATTTTAGATGAAGTCTTTGATGTGGTGTAAAATTTTGTTCTTGATTTCTATAATAATAGCATTACGCTCGAAAAGCAATTACACTGCTTATTAAAACAGATAGATCAATCAAAAACTTATATACATTTATCTAATAAGCAAACTGAGATTCAATGCGAGATAAAAACTTAACTAACTAACCGGAGCTGAAGCAACGGTTTCTTCATTTCCATTGAGAAAAAAATTTGCTAAACTAGATAAAATTTAAGAGAAAAGCTTATGTATAACCGATGTGGAAGGCTGTTTTGAACATTAGTAATCAATAAATGCTTGCTTTGTTGGCTGCATTATTAATATTTGCTAAGCGAATTGCTGTGTATATATATATATATATATATATATATATATATATATTGATATTGATATTGATATTGTAGCATTTCTGTTTTAATTTTTAATTTCTGCCCTGCATTATTGACAACGTTTACTCTAGTAAGTGATATTATAGTCAACCTGCCGTCTTGGATCATTAGCCATTTAAATATGTTTTCATGCTTTTATGAAAATTGCATTTTGGGTCCAAAAACAAGCCAAAATTTATAGAAAGAACTAGTTTAAAAATTCATTACGACCGCAACTTTTTACAGTTTTTAGCCCGGGTTAGTCTTGCCGTCAGGATGATTGCAATTGTGAAGAACAAAGCGTTAACTTTCTTCACCATTTATTATTACCTACCAGCATAATCAGTTGTTAGAAGTAACTTTCTTTTCTACTGTTGAAATAATTTCCAAAAGATATGCATAAATTTAAAATAATATTTGTTGTACACGAAACATTTTATTTATTTCATTTACAGTTTATATATTATAATTCAAGTTAGCACAATGTCATTTTGTAATATAATATTATTTCTTTTTCTTATTTTTTAACTACGGTAGTTGCGATTTGAGCATTTTCCCGCTTGATTTTAGCAAACTTACACACTAGTTACATTTCCACAAAGTGTTGATTAATTTCTGCACATCAAAGCATCTAGTTTTTTCTTGTGTAAGAACAAGCCCACCTCAGGTTGGCCTCAGTGGCATTTGGACAGAAACGGGTCGCACAAATGACATTTTGGCGACAGTTGCCTGAATGAAGCTTGGGTCAAACGCATTCTTGAAATCTTCTTATATTTGTCATAGCAATTCCGGTACCAGTTAAATTTGGAATATCTATACGCTGATTGAATGCAATTCATTCACAAATTTAACTGCTAATAGACAATGTAACCAACAATAATAGATCAAACATAATACAGCGTAGTTGTGTAACAATGGATACAGCTGTTGGAATGAGATAATTTATACGCATGTTTGGAATTTTATTTTTGTGTTATTGAAAAATAATAACTTTTGATCTGATGTTTGAAAATTGATAAATGGTTTTCTGTTCAAAATCATCAGGTCGTAGGATGGGTTTTGTTATCTTACCTGATTGAAGTGGTCTGATTGACTTATGGTTTTACTTTATTTCATGCTGATAAACAGAAACACACATGACATTCATAGTTTAAGAAGATACCACACCTACGCCCAAGAATCGCGTTATTTCTTTTGTACTTGCCGCCCCCTTGTTAAATGAACTTGCTTTAATAGAGCATTATCTGTTATAATAAATGGAAACATGGCAAAAATGGCACGAATTATATAAGAAATAATATACGACAAGCATAGAACCCTCCCTGTAAGGGAGAAGTGATATTTTTTAAAACATGCTCAATTCTGCATTTAAACTGTTCTGTTCTGTTATTTTATTTTTGGTTGATGGATAGCTGATTTATGATCTTCTGATAGTATCACTTTGGTGGAGCAGATCGTGTCATGTAAAAATGATGTTTCTCAGGATCTGTTCAGCCTGTAATCTACTGTAATCTGGGTTGTTTCAAATGAAATATTCAATAAATTAATTATATTTTATACTTCTTCAAATTATGCAAAGCATTTTCATTGTATGTTTATACTTAAATTGTTAAATACAAAAATTCCTAATTTTGCCTGCTTTTTTGGATTTGCACAGAAAGCATCAAAGCTATTATTCTCACTTTGCACATAATTCTGCAGTTTATAGTAAAAAATAGTTCCTTTTTTATTTTTAAAATATTTTACAGATTATTTTTGTTCATAATAATCAAGCAATGTTTGTAGTGTACAATTTTGTAAAGAGTTGATTTCTCCTCAAGAATTTATTCAAAAAGTTGCCTACTTTATAATTATTGCATTTAGCATGATTTTTTTTTAATAAATTTTATTTGTCCAGTTTTATCATATTGCAGTGGGTTTTATGGAAGATTCGGAGATGAAATTTTGTAAAGTAAATTATTGAAAGGATATATATATATTTCAATGAAATTGAAGCTGAAGCAAGTCGATGAAAATAGTCATGCAATAGCCAGCCACTATTACTTTCATAATGCTGCATAATCAATAATCAAATAAATGTTCAGCATACAAATTGACATGTTTTCTTGTATAGTTTTATTAAAAATTTCATATTGAAAATGAAGTTAATGTGTTTAAATTTATTAATTAAATTTTCTTCAACTGTAAAACAGGTTGAAAACAAATATGATAGTTTGTTTGTGTGATAACTGATTAGAGTTTCTAGAGTAAATATTGCCTTTGGACATTGCTAGTTGTGCGTGCGGTTGTGTTGCTTTGCAGGCATTCAGTTAATGCATGCAGTCCAGTACAACAACATCTTGCTTTATTTTAAATTTGTAAAGTCATTCTTGGAACTGAGTAAAGAACAGATAAGGAACGGAAAATGATAATTGAAAAGTAAAATAATATGTGCAATGTTTATCAGAGTGATGCTATGATTTAGAATTATTTACAGCTAAATTTACAGCTATTGCTTTTAGGGTCCATCAAATTATCCTTCTTCTTCTTCTACCACAGGAAATTCAGTTCGTTCGCCGCACGCGTTTTTGGCACCTTCAACAAGTCACTCAATTCGACCAACTTCGACCGGAAGTCGCAATGACTGACCTTTGGATAGATTACAACGTCATGATTATATTGAACAAATATGAAGCACTGTAATGTTGTAAATAAAAAATATCCCATGCAAATTCAAATATTTCTTTATTTCTAGTGGATAACAAAAATAAGCTCAACTGATTTGATCAGAATTTGATAACGCTTCATCAGGAAAATATGGATTGAAGTGCTCATTTAAAATGATTCGAAATCTTTACTTTTCAATTTTTTCCAAACTTCCTTATTTTTTCAATACTACAACACCGCCCTGTTTATTAGGGTTATGTTCTCAACGCGGTGAATGAATTGTGCTTTATTTTTCATTCGATGCATTTGTTCACTTATAACTTGCTTTGTTGAAAATTTCATTTTAGACATTATTATTATTCTATGCATTTGGATAAAAATTTGCTTATTTTTTCTTCTTTAATATGCTGCTTTTTTTTAATTGTAAGCATATTCTCTTAAGTTTATTTTTTTTACTGAACTGATGAAAATTTCAGAATGAAGCAACAAAATAAGATCAACAATGAATAGTGATTTTGACTTTTAAAGCTTAAAAGGAAGTAACAAGAAAGTGTGCTGCTTTATTATGCATACTGGATGTAGAAATTCAAACAGGTTTATCAGACGTCATTGGTTGCTTTTCGTTGCTGTCTCCATGTTGTACGTGGATCGGCATGGTGATCGATTGCTTAAATTGCAGGTGCTCTGTTGATTAACAAAAGTTCAAATTCTTCAGATATTCCACTTATAACAGTCATTTGAAACTAAGCAGTGGATGCGAAAAACTGGTTGCAATCAAAATTATAAGATGAAATATTTTTATTGGAAAAATTTCACGGCACATTAATGAATGCAACGACAACTAAATTTCTTCATTTGCCGCTCTATATTAATTGAACTGAGACTGTGATTCATTTCATTTTATAAACATCAAATTTTGACAACAGAATTAACAACAACAAACAATTCTACACACAAATTTATTGGAAATTTTACAAGCAAAATCTTTCACTCATAGGCAGTCTCCTACAAAAAGTTTACAAGCTAGTTCAACTTTGTTTATTACAAAATTAAATATAAATATGAAAGTATTCAAATGATTATTGATTGGCTTTTGAAAAGCACGATTGCAAATTCTTGTAAACAAGGTATACAGAGAACACAAAATCAAGTGTTTAATAATAATGGTATATTTATTATGTATTATGTATATGATACGATATGATATACTATTTTGTTTGCATTTATTGTTCACAGCAGTTTATTATTGTCAATCAATTCAACAATCAGTTTACAACATCATCACTCATATAGACGCAAAATTATTATCTGTAGAAGAAACAAGCAAAATAAAAATTTCCATGCACCAATTTCTTTCTGTAAGTTTATTTGAAATAAATGTACCGTAATGCACAAATGTAGCAGCGTTTTAACAATTGCATTTTTACAAGAAAGAAAGCCAGCCAGACAGACGGCTACATTCAAAAAAGATTAACTTGTTTCTTAATTTTACTTTTATTATTTAAAAATGATTCATCATAATTTAAAATAACACAAAAAGAACATGAAACTCAACGATGAGAAGACCATTGTTTTGATAAGTTTCATATTACTGACGTTGTCTAAAATATAGCTGGGAATAGATATTGAGTCTGCAATTTGGTAACCAAGTTAAATCATATATACCTAAACATAAATGCAGGGCCCAAAATTAATGCAAATCTTATGTCTAAGAATACAAACGGCTGCTAAAAGCTTCTTAAATGTTCAACAATTGTAGCAATATAATAAAAATGACAACATATAAATGAATGTTGTCTCCACCGTAAAGATCACTGACTGATTCTAAAGCAAAATCTTTGTGACACAATGTCGAGATCACATGAAAAATTAATTCAAAAAAACAATTTAGTAATCACGTTAAGAGGATATAGTTTAAAGGTCGACCAATGATAGGTCAGGGCAGTGTGTGTAATATGCAAATCAACGTTTGCAGAAACCAACCTTAGCAGAAATAATGCCCTAAAATTCATTATGCACATTTCCCAAAGTTTTACACTTTATTTCATGCTATTCGATTACCCTCAAAATAAGATGCTTATGTTCACTTTTTTTCGTATATCGATAGAAATAGGCCGTCAAGAACGGAGCGGATAAGTTTGTTGCAGTTTGGAGATAATTCCTGATCGATTTAAATCAACTCTCTTAATTTTTGAAGAAAAAAATTTTTCCCGAAATTTTCGAAATTTTCTGAACTATATAGACTTGCTTGTTTTGAGAAAAATGGCGAAAAATTTATTTTCAAAATTTGGACTTTTTTTCATGTGTATACTTTTGTATTGATAAATTATTGTATTTTGCAAAGTTTCAGCAAAAACAATATAGTAGTTGTGGAATAAATTCCCTCCAAAATTCGCTTTGCCTATGTTAATACACAATGGAGTTGTCAGTTTTTTTCAAATATCTCAAGAAATACGCTACTAGGAGCAGTGCAGATACGTTCATTGTATTTGTTAAATTCTTCCAAATCGATTAATACCCATTAAATCCATATTTGTGAAAAAAGCTTTTTCTCGAAATTTTCGAAATTTTCTGAACTATAGACTTGCTTGTTTTGTGAAAAATGGCGAAAAATTTATTCTCAAAATTTGGACTTTTTTTCATGTGTATACTTTTGTATTGATAAATTATTGTATTTTGCAAAATGCCAGCGCAAACTGCCCAGTAGTTGGGGAATAAATGGCTGCTAAAGTTGGCATTGCCTATGTTAATACATTGGGAATTTGACCGTCAGTAATTCTCTTTCAACCGATCTTGGAGTCTTTCCTTTGTTACGCAGCACATAGTTCATGGAATGGGGTTCCAATTACCATTTATATTACTCATTAACCAACTCACGGATACCAAAGGCGTGACAAGTTTAATATAATTTCGCTATTTAACAATGATTAATTGGCGCTTTGCATAAGGAGTGCGATACCTATTAGCCGGGGGTCAAAGTTAATCACAAATGCAAGGAAATTAAATGTATTGCTCATTCATGTCAAATTAATCTGCTCATGTTGGGTATTTTTTTGATTCTTTAAAGTTTACCACCAGTAAGTACAGCATACCTTATTCTGTTATTCTCAAAATGTTAGTCGTTTTGCAAAATGACTTTATCATACGTACAAGCAGCAATGTTTGTTTTTAAAGTTTGTAAATTTTGAGTATGCCACAATCGATGAATTTTTGATAAATTTGATAAAATGCCCGATTTGTTCTTTTCACATTTGTATAAAACAAGACCGGCATATTGCATGCACGTTTCTTTTGAGTCTTAAAATTTTGGATAATTCTTATCTGTATATACTGTAATTAATCAAAACATTTAGTGACCAAAAATTTCAATGTTTGAAGATTCTGTAGTGCGTAAATGATATTCAGGAACAATTGTTATTTAAATAAGTCTTTCATTTTATCGAAAAATATTAATGATTCTGCTAAAAAAATTGTTATATTAATTCCTTATGCACACTTTTCAAAGTTTTACTTTTTATTTCTTGTCATTTTTCTTCCCTTAAAATCTTATGTTAACTATAATTTTCTTTTGTATATCTGAAGAAATAAGCTGTCAAGAACGGTGGGAATAAGTTTGTTGAAGTTCCCATATAATTCCTCATCGATTTAAATCAACTTCCTTAATTTTTGAAGAAAAAAATTTTTCTTGAAAATTTCGAAATTTTCTGAACTATAGACTTGCTTGTTTTGCGAAAAATGGCGAGAAATTTATTTTCAAAATTTGGACTTTTTTTCATGTGTATACTTTTGTATTGATAAATTATTGTATTTTGCAAAGTTTCAGCAAAAACAATATAGTAGTTGTGGAATAAATGCCCTCCAAAATTCGCTTTGCCTATGTTAATACACAGTGAAGTTGTCAGTTTTTTTCAAATACTTCCAAAATACTTTGGAAAGTTGCGGATCGCTAACTCTCTTTCATCTGAACTTGAAACTCTTAATTTCTGCTGGTGAAATATTTGTGATATCCAATGGAATAGAATTTTACTAATTATTGCTTTTCTTGAAATCAACTGAATAGAAATTTTGAACTGATTCCCTTAAATAGTCATTAATATCTACGAATGAGAGAGTATATATTCTGGGTATTTGCTTTGTTGTTGTTAGGCTTATGCAAATTTTCATTGCTTTACTCTTATCTTATCTTTATTCGGTTTATGTCAGTGATTTATGGTCAATAGTGCTCGGTGTGCTTGCAATTGTATTTTCTCTGATGTAAGTGCACAATATTTGCATAATAATAAAGTTTGTTGATTGCTTACCTTTCAATTTTTTTTCTTTTAGATAATTCATCTTCTCATATGGACAATTTTGAGTAGAGGATGGCCGCAACGAAGAGAATTGATCGCTTATTTAATGAATATATTTTTTTTTCCGTTTTCGGTGTGGTGGTTGATCATCTCTGTACTAGCAGCTATTGACAAGCCTTAGTATGAAGACTTGATACGTTGATTTTAATCAATTTGATTTTCTGTCGACGATAGCCAGTTGATTGAAAATGCTTAAAGATCGTAGATGTGATCTTCATATTAGCCTCTAGAGGTATTCTTGTCGATGTGTTGCTGATACAAAGTTCAAAATTCATTATGATGTAATGAAGCATAGGCTGGTGTTTAATCCAACAAAGAAATCCGTTGCTTTCAAGGGAATGCCGTTTCTGCCTAATAATGTTCTCTGCTGAAGAACGATGATGCAAAAGCAATTGCTACAAAATCACTAAACTAGTTGATCTGGCGTTTCACCTACCTTCAGTACAAGAATTGTATTACATAAACAATAATTATTTATAATAAATAATAAACACTCATACTAAACAATTTATTCTTGTACAATATGAGTATAACAGTTTATTTTCAATTGTTTTCAAAATAAGAATTTCTTGATTCTTATTATAACAATAGCTTCTCATGGATACTAAAGCTGTTGCTATTTTGATTTATTTTAGTTTTCAACAGTCAGTGAAATCTACTTAAGAAAATGACCTTCAGATGTAGTATTTGATTTTATAATAATCACTTGATAATGGGATAAACATAATTCAATTAAGAAGCAATGTCCTCGTGCACGAAAAATTCTTTCGTATTCAAGAAATTCGAAACGTTTAAGAATTGCGTTCTGATATTCTCTTATAAGTTCGAAAACTCTAATGGCATCTTTCAACGAAATTGGAACGATTTATTCATTGTATTGCTGATAACTAAATACAATATTATGCACGATATAAGTATATAAATTTTGAATAACATGTAATCAATGACTTTTTGAAAAATCACATTAAATATATGATTAATGAATATGACATTTCTAGGTAATAGAAGCCTAGAATATCGATAAATTATAGAATGTTGCGAAGTCTAATTAAATACAATCCTGTACTTGTCTAACAAATGTCCTGTAAAGCAGGCACTTTGCCCATCTCAATACATACGAAAGTTGCTGAAGGTTAATTTCTTTAAAAAGAACCAGAGTACGCAAAATTTAGTACCTGAAACATTTTATATTTTGATATTCACCATTAAAATCCGTGATTAGCTTCAGTGTAAGTGATTATCTCGATTCAACATTTTTATTATTATATAATACCTTATATTTCAGGTTATATAGATCAGACATTTTGTGACAATTTTATTGGTCGTACTTGAAAAACAAATGAATAATATCTATATTTTGAAGAGTATTCAAATGTCATTCATGCAGCAATCATAACATAAAAATGAAACAATTTAACGGCTTTTCTAAATGTAGCATTTCATTTTGTCCAAAGTGGTACTTCATCTTTCATTCACTTGCAGGATTTATTTATCAACAGAATATGATTACGATGTGCAGGTTATGAAATTTACTTATATTCCTTTTTATATAGAAATATAGCCCAGCGTAATTGTGTAGCTTGATTCAATCGTTTATATTTCAGTTCTCGTAATTACAATAATTATGATGGTATGTTAATAACTGCAGCACCCGTAAATCAAATAAGACTGAACATAATTTTTATGCTAACCTTTCTTGAAAATTTTTTTCAGTGCTGTTCAACATATTTAAATTATATTTCATCAACATATTTATCCTGGTTTCAAAAAACTATTGATTACACTTCCAACATTGATTATAAGGAATGCAATGTACTGCATTTCATCACACTTTCACGCAGCTGTTCAAATTCTGTTAACGTAAAAGTTTTTCCAAACCATTTTTAAAAATTTTTAATGCTTCAGCTCAACATATTTTCATACAATTTCAGTGATAGAAATCTAATAATGAAGTAATAATGAAATTTTACACAGTATAAAATGTGTAAATAAAAACGCAATGATATTCATTATTTAATAAAATTGTTCACTATGTGTAGGCTACAATGTTATACGTGACGGAAAATTAGGTTGTACTACTAATAATAATAGGCAAAGTACTTTTCAATTTGCATAATTTACTTTTTCTCAAACATCATTTTAGAGCATTTCTATTATATTCAGTTATTTAATGCTGTGCAATGGTTACACGTACGTGTTCAACTATAATTCAGCTCTTCAATACCATCTTTGGATGAGTTCTGTTTGATATTATGTTGCAGGTATTCTTCTATGCATGCTGCCTGCTTGACTTTTAATTAACGTGAAAGAACTCTAATCAGCATCATCTGTATTAGTATTATTAGTGTTAACATTCGGATAATCAAATCAGATGCTAAACACAAACGAGTACGTATATGGTTTTCATTTTGAGATGACTGGACTAACACTATTCTGTCTGGAATAAGATGAATAAAATAAATAACCTATTGGTGAAATTGTCATTATTTCTTGAAGAAATAATTCGTTTAATATCATGTACAAGGGTTAAACAGCAAAATATCAAGCATTCACATATGTAGGCTTACCAGTTGAGGGTTAATAATATTATAAGTAATATATTACTTCTGATTCTATAT
>JYDV01000073.1:0-93318 GCA_001447645.1 Trichinella pseudospiralis | reverse complement strand
TTGCAAAACAAAATAATTTATTAATATAAAAGTATAGCCATCCAAAAAAGTCCAAATTTTGAAAATAAATTTTTCGCCATTTTTCTCAAAACAAGCAAGTCTATAGTTCGGAAAATTTCCAAAATTTCGAGAAAAAGCTTTTTTCACGAATATGGACGTAATGGGTATTAATCGATTTGGAACAATTTAACAAATACAATGAACGTATCTGCACCGCTCGTAGTTGCGTATTTCTCGAGATATTTGAAAAAAAGCTGACAAGTTCAGTGTGTATTAACATAGGCATAGCGAATTTTGGAGGGCATTTATTCCACAACTACTGTATTGTTTTTGCTGAAACTTTGCAAAACAAAATAATGTATTAATATAAAAGTATAGCCATCCAAAAAAGTCCAAATTTTGAAAATAAATTTTTCGCCATTTTTCTCAAAACAAGCAAGTCTATAGTTGAGAAAATTTCGAAAATTTCGAGAAAAATTTTTTTCTTCAAAAATTAAGGCAGTTGATTTTAGTCGATGAGGAACGATATGCGAAGTGCAACAAACTTATTCCTACCGTTCTTGACAGCTTATTTCTTCAGATATACGAAAGAAAGTATTAGTTAACATAGTAGTAGTTTAAGTGTAGCAAGATAACAAGAAATAAAGAGTAAAGCTTTAAGAAATGTGCGTACTGTTTTAATGTAAGAATTTTTTCAGGAGAAGCGTTAATATTTTTCGCCAAAATCATTCTTATTAAAATGACAATGGCTCCTGAATATCATATACGCTTTACAGAAGCTTTAAATGTTGAAATTTTTGTTCACTCATTGTTTTGGTTAATTACGACAATGATTACGATTTGAATTAACGACGATATGTAGAGAGGATAGTTATTCATAATTATTAGATTGGTACGGAACTTGCATGGAATATGCCTTTATTTTAGTTTTACAAATATGAAATGCCTGAACCGCGGTTTTTATCAAATTTCGCGGAATATCATGTTTGATGGGCTATGAGAAGTGTGCTTACCTTTTAATGGTACAGTATTTCTTTCACTTACGGCAAAACATTGGTTGATTCTTCACGCTTTTCGAGAAATATAGATTTAGTTTTACTGAACTTACTGGTGGATAGTTCCAAAGCTAAGCATAAAGTCGTTTCTTTAATTAATTTAATGTGAATTCTGTATTTATTTGATTTACTTGTTGGTTTTCAGTAAAAGGTTTTCGTGAATTTCAGGAATTAGAATTCATGCGTTTCTATTCGCAGGTATTAATGATCATTTAAGAGCAATAATTTCAGAAACTGAAGTCAACTGATCGTTGGAAAAACATGAATTAGTAGTAATGTAATACACTTTCAATGTGAAAAGTGCTTCATATGCAGCAAGTGGCATTTTCGCGTTCAGCAGAAAGAGAATTGATTACTTGTGGTAACCTTCCTATGCATTTCCGTAAGCAGGATACTGATCTGCACTGGTCTGAGTTGCGTATTTCTGGAGAAATCGATGAAAAGTTGGAAGCCATCCTAAGTAATCTTTCCTAAGCTTCCTTTCCAGTTTGTTGTTGAAAATAAGAACCTGAATCAGACGTGTTAAATTGCGTTAACTTTCCTGTTGCTACTAAAGACGCAGTTTTGTTTTAAATGAAATTTATTGCAATATTTATTAAAAAAATTGTTGGAGGTGCATCAGGTGTAACCACTACGAACAGACAGTAGCTATAAATACATGAATATGCATATTTATTTGAATTGCATGCTTATGTGATATTTTATAAGAATGTACGTTTAGGATGACATATGTTACAATTCATTTGGAGACATAATAAACCAGCGGCTACGCAGAATACAATTTTGAGAAAGTTTGAAATTTTGGTATCGTCCTACGCTATGCTATTAGAATCGAAGTAAAATTATATTAAAAATCACATATTCACAAACTTCAATTATTGTATGCTAATTTAATACTCCTTTGGCCGATTAAGTATGTCAGGTTTACTGTAGGCAAGAGTGAAATCGCGGCATACACTACTGAAATTCAATTCACTGCTACTGCTGTATTCATCTTTGAATTCATCATTTAACTTGGCAAGTCGAAGTAAAGTAACAATGTCAGCATTGGCTTGTTCAATCGCTATATCCAACGGAGTTTTACCTGACTTATCGCATATGCCCTGATCAGCTCCTCGCTTTAGCAAAAATAAAACCATGCTAAAAAAAGCAAATAGCAAAACCTTATTCATCTTTTCCCTGTTATTCACGTTTCTGTCTGTTTCTATAAATCTTCGAAATTGAAAATATTAAATTACAGACAATTATAAAATATATCATAAACTGTATATATGGCAATCTTACGCGGCATTGCCTAGCAGACAGGCGTAATGGAGAGGTGTTCTTTGGTGAATATCGGAGACATTAATTCTGGCACCGTTTAGAAACAGCAGCTCACAAGATGTGCAAGAATTCTGAAAAAAAGCATCCATCAAGAAGCTGCGTAAAATATGAACAACTTTGCCATAAGAAGAAAAAACACAAAAACAGTGAATCCATTACACGGCAAACCGCTTCGTGAAGAGCTGTTTTTTTCTCTAAATTGCCATCAGAAAAATTCAGGGAAGCACCAGAAACAATAGCTTGGAACATAGCCAAGATGTCGTCGTTCTTTGTAGCAAGTAGTAATTTATCCGTCTGTTCGCGGATTTCAGTGCACAGCGCTAAATCTGTTATAATAAAAAATAAATGAAAACACAATACAATCAATAAACAATTATCATAAGTAAAAAAGGAAAAAAAATAACTTTGCAATAAATATAGAAATTAGAGTTGGCTTGAAATTTGTAAAATCTCTTTTTAACACACATGAAGTTAACAGATATTAACAAGACGGCTGATTGCCTGACAATGATTTGATCATTCCATTTCTGTAAAAATATCTGATTGTAAATAAAAATTTTCAACGCATTTCTGAAAGTAAAATCACTTCCATCTTAAAAAGATCACTATTCCTGTAGTGTATCAGTAGAAAAACAAGAGAATATTCAACTGCACATCAGTGTAAATTAGCAGTAATGAAAGAAGCATATCGTTATATTTTCACTGTTTTCGTCCAACCACAAAAAAGCAGAATTAACAAATGAGCATGCGCAATATTAATAAAATAATACATATAATGGAACTTTCAACAATTGATGACAAAATTATGAAACTTCATTGACAGACAATAAAAAGTTGTATATGTTCGAAATTGAAAAATATCAAAATACTTTTTAATCGATTGACAATTTTTATTGCATTACCTAATTCAGTGAAGTTTAACGTCGATTCAGAGACCCATGATCGTTTAGCATGTGCTCGTTCACTGTATATTGTTAAGTGGGCTGTTCTACGGCCGCCAAGTTCCCTAGCGTTGGCAAAACCTTCACATCCACAACAATCAACAGATTGAAAAGAACTACTTGAAAGTTCATAATAACGAAGAGGCAATCCATGCAAAACGAACTGATCTGCTGTTCAACAAATAAAATATGTTGCCTAAATTAAATTTTCAAAGCGAAAAAAGTTTACTTGCTGAGCAAAACATCAAATGTCTCTGATAAAGGCGGTTCTGATACGCAAAAGATTTCATGAACCGGCGTTTCAAATATTTCGCTTTTATCCATGCTTCTCTTGCAAATCTGAAACAGCCGAGTAATAAACAAGAACATCATCACAAATAAATATACAGACAACACTAAATTAAACGTCAATTAGCAAAAATTAAGCAACCGGCTCAATAAAAAGAGATAGACAATAAATCGGTCGAACCTAGGAGAATTCGGCATCAAATAGTTGAAATCTGGTTGGAAAGCCATAAAAATACGATTCACTTTTTCATTGCCCAGTAACAGCATCAGTTGTACTTGATCCGGTTCCCAAGCATCAAGTGTCAAAGAACGTACTTTCGAAACTTGGACCCCCAAACTTCTATATATATTGACAAACAGACATTGCTTGGAAAATTAGAATAAAGTTCTTTCGATTTACCGATGAATGCCGCAGCACTCAATGCACAATGTAATGCCCAAATTTACACTAGCCCATTTGGGATTTTTCGAACCACAGTCAGCGCACTGTTCATTGCCACAAACGTTCAATACTGAATGAGAAAAATGATAATAACACCAGCATCATTATTGATAAATATGCTAAATGCTTTTATTTCACTTTCGTCCGCTGTAGTAATTACATGCGATGACTGGGATTTATGCATGGTATCACTGCCGCTGCATGAACTACTGCTGTTCAAAGACTGAAATACAATAATTCTCATCAATTAGTACTAATATGGTAAGAATTAAAGCCAACATATGGACAAATAATAAATTTTCTAGTAATTTTACAAAGCAAATTCATTTCGTACCATTCCTTTTGATCTTCACAAAATTAATCAAAATAAATTTTAAACGCACTGGGCAAAAAGAAAAAAAAAGAAATTACCACACATGCAGCCAACAATTTCCATCACGCATTAGTGCTGCACAATTTTCAAAAAAAAACAGCCAAACAAAAATGAGAAAAAAATAATCACATTACAGAACATGCAATTGCTTTTATAACATATCAAGACAAGAATGCAAATATAAAAAATGACAAAAATCATCATGGCAGTGTACTTAAAGTTGAAAATTTCCAAAGCAATAAAAGTTATTACAATACGCAACAGCAATGTGAATCTAAAGTAAATAATCAGTGAAGGTAAATTTAAAAGGTGCATTATGATCTTAATTAAAACAAATGAACTCTTTTTGAAATCAAATACTAAAATGATATAAAAATGTACATACACCATAGTGAAGAGCCGCTTCAATCGTCCGTTGCAACGCATTGATCCAAGCGGCTCGTAAAGATTCTGAATCTGCTTGAAGCATGTGAGTTCTGCATTGGAATAACAAAAAAATCATTTAAATCCACTAAACTTTAAACTAAAAACAAAGAAAAAAAAACATATCCATTACTTGTGCGGTGTGACCACCTCAAAACAGAAACGACGATCGCATGCAGCCGGTGCTGGGCGTACGAGACAAAGTCGCAAATCATCTTCCATCACCGTGCAAAAGTTGTAAAAATTTGTCAAAAATGTTGGACTAGAAAAATCTACTTCACGACGAAAATATACCAATTTATTGTTCTTAATGATAAACCAGCGCCTGCATGTAAATCGGATAAAAATACTGCAACAAAACAAAACAACAACAAACTTACCTATTCCAAGTTTTAATAGTTCTGGAAGACCTTTTAAACAAATAACCTTCCATAACAATTTCTGGATCCATAGATACAGTTGGAGGGTGTTGAAATATTTCCTAAAAATTCCAACCGATACACCTTGTGAAAGAAGAGCTATCATCGGTTTGCTCACCCTGGGCACTAATGCATGACGGTCTTGCATCTTCCGTTCAGTTTGCTTCTCCTGAGCTTTGAAATAAGACAACGTTTCCATCATCTGATTCTTCGTCTCAAGCCATTCCGGACCAAACAAATCGTAACCCTGATGGAAAAACGTCTCTGTTGCATACACAAACGACAAAAATGCCTCCAATATTTCGTGCTTTTTGCTAGCATGTACCAAATTGATCTATAAACAATTCAACGTCAACATGCAAACAACAATCTTAAGAGAAATGTCCAAAAAAGGCATCGCCCATTACTTGAAAGATGTAATCCAAGCAAGTGTGAGCAAAACAAGTACCAACAGCGGTTAATTCATTTTTAGCATCACTACCTTCATGGTCTTTCAATTTCGAGACGTGTGCATTTTTCCACAATGCATCATCCAAACTTCGACTGACCCGCTGGAAATGGTTCCGCATTTCGTACACTTTGCTCAAGTCTCTGCAGTAGAAAACACTTTTCAATTAAAAATTAAATGATCTAATTAAAATACATCCAATCAAAAACAATAAATTTCATCAATGTTTTCAAAATTACAAAAATAATCAAAAGGAAATTTTGCTTGCGCTTCATCTCTGTATATTTCACATTTTTCACGTTTGCGTGATATGTGAAACTGCACAATCACAATCTCAATCATGTTTCCTACTTTATTCTTTGATAACCATTAATCTACAGTATCAATACAGAATGAAAATTTGTAAAATTACAATTTTGATAATGCAAAATATTTAAAATTTGTAAATAAAACATCGTCAAAAATAAAGAAAAAATAAGTAAGATATTAGAAAAATCTGAATAAGTATAGAAATATGAAGTGAAAAACATCCTCAGCTTTTCAAAACTTGCATATTCCACAAACATGCATGCAATTGGTGATAGATAGTCTCAGTTATAAAGTAGAAGAACGCAAAATGTCGAACACAAGTTAACTTCAATTCAAAAACAATTAGTTCATACCGTTTGCGTATTTCTTCCAAATTTTTAACAAGCGACCAATAGATTTGTTCAACAAATACCTACGAAGCAAAAAAAAATACAGTAAAACTAAAGTAAAAAGCAAAAAGTCAAGCAAGTCACTTTTTGATATTTAGCAACTTCGTTAAGCAACGCTAATGTCATCTGCAAAGAACTCGACGCTGTCTGATCATGCGAAAAGCATGTCACATTCATGTCTGCAAACGCGCCCAAGAAACGCCTAAATAAAATCCCGTCAATAATCATCGTTTAAACTTCATCTGAACATTTAAGCACTGGAAAGAATCAACATATGCTTTGCCCTTTTCAATCATATCGTTCGTCCAGCGAAGAAGCTAAAATTAAACAACAATGCGTAAAACTACTTTCTAAAAATAAATAAATCACCTTTACTTACTTCTAGTATTTTTGTATCGTACATTTGTAAATAACTTTCATGTTGAGCCAGCTGCCATCTAAAATGCATATTCAATCATATATCATTTAAAATAAATACACTATAAAGGCCAGCAAAATAATTTCAGTTCTTCGTAATGCCACTTATTATTACATTACGTATCTGTAATTACAAAAAATTTCACATACACAAACTACTTACACATAAACGTTTAAATCTATTTGGAAAATCATCATTTCACGTATCATAAATCTAAGTGGTTCGTCGTAAACTACATCAAAAAAACTACATCAACGGGACTAACTCCATTTATCAGTTTCTGCTCTTTCAAATCTACACAACAGATAACTTCAATATTCTGCATATCCCTCGCTTTATGCTTAGTAATTTCTTTGGAATTCGACCACAATTTTATACTATTAACACGGTCATTATTGAGACATTAAAAAATTTGAAACTGCATGCTTAGTGCATTCAATAATTCAAAAGAATAATTTCACATAAATTAAGGAATTGAAGTGATAAAAAAAAAGCAATTCGGTAACATGGCATTTAATCTTCACTAAAAGTGAGGGTCATAAGAATAATAATAACAAAGACTTTCTTTCAATGCATCGCTTCACAGGATTAAAATATTTTAATTATACAATACTGCTATGCCAAGATGTATTATTCTAAGAATAAACAACGAAACTTCTATTTAACGCAAACAATTTTTTCCATATCATGACACGTGTTTTCAAAATTTATATTAAAAAAGAATTTTCAAAATTCTAAATCAAAATAATAAAACATTATGCACTTCTATATTTTCAACCAGCGAGCACACAAGCAAATTTCAAATTCATTTCCCATTATTAGCACTGAAAAGACATTCATTACAGATCAATCATTTCATAATACTTTATTATAATAAATTAATAATAAAACAACAAGAAATATTTTACAACACATTCAATTAATACTTTGTATATATGACTTCCAGAAATAAAACACACTCATTAGAAAAGAATAAATATGAGACTGGAAATAACGCATACTTAAAATGGGGAGAATTTTTCAACGCCTCCGCTGCATTTAACGCATCCAAGTTATAGGTGCCCATTCCGTCTGATGTTTGAAATGCTAACAGCTACTCCATAAACATGCCAATATAGGTCATAAAAACAAATAAGTAGACTGTACATAACAGAGAATAAGAAAAAGGAATACTGTAAGAAAGAACAATAAAGTACAAATTAAAATTACCAGTCAAAAAAACAAACCTTTAAAACAAACCACTAAATTTCATAACTGCAGTTCAAAATCACTTGAATTTGCTCTGTAAAATCATTAATTCAAACTAAAAGTAAAACTAGAAAAAAATTCAATAAAATTGATGCGCCAGAAAAAGCCAACAAGATAAAATAATTAAAAATTGAAATAAATATAAAAGTATAAATAATTATAACAGAATTTAAAAGTTTAAATTATTTTTTATTTTTAAAATTTCCGCTTAGCAACACATTTTATAGTAACTGAAGTATTATACAAGAGTTGTTCTCCATTCTTTTTTTATTTATTCATTTCCCATTGATTACTAGTTGCTGACAATACTTTCCAACCAGATTGATTACTAAAGTGTCAACGTTGTCAGATTTCCAACCCTTCTTATTATTAATCTTGTAAAAAATTTAAATTATCGTAATGTTGTTAATGCACTTATAGACCGTGATTTATAAATCTACCTGTAGAACATTGCACAACGTAATTTAGTCTGTATAATGTTCAGGCCTTTGTTAATCATTTAAAAACACTTTTTTTAATTAAAACAACGCTAATTTATATGTATCTTCCTATCATTTTGCTGGTAGATATACGTAAGGTAGTCAACGTGATATTCAAGCTCTTGCTGTTTCTCAATGAACGTAATGTGGTAATGTTGATTCTTGAAATACAGAGAACTATTTATTTACCTTGTTGAGGATTCAATTGTAATTTAGATGAAAGTAACGATAATAATTCATTTCAAACAAATCAACTGATTGCATAATTTTTTTACAATAAATTATTTTGCTGGTAAAACATAGCTATAAAACAGAAAGCAAATAAACATTGCTGACCTTTATGACAAAAAAAGCTATAATAGATTTGAAAAAGAAGAATTCATAATAAATTTTAAAGAAATATAAACAGTGCTTTTAAAATTGCCTACCTTGCAAATGACAAATAGCAAAGCTGCACAGATTTTCATCTGACAAATATTTGTGTGTTAAATTACTTATATATAATCAAAAGCATTTTCCTATGAACCAAATAAAGTTTTCATAATTTTGCATGAAATGAAATTATTTTCAACCTGCAGCATTTTACTGAGAACCGCAAACTAAAGTCTAAATTTCCCTTAGACTCAACTGCCCGAAAAGTAATTAACTAAGAAACGGACGAAATACTGTTTTTTTCAAATTAATCAAAGAATTAAGATGTTATAATTTGCATAAAAGCAAAAAAATAACAAATAATTAAGTGTCTAAACATTTTTATATAAAATCTTTACCTTTTTGCTGGTCACTGCATTCTTTATTATATATTTCTGTTGATTATATTTCATTAAAGTGATTGTAATTATATTAGTGATGATGTACAATATCGAATAACGTCTTTTTTCAATTAAATAAGAAAATGAAATGAATAATATGAAAATAAAATTATACAAAAACACTGACAAAATGAGTTACAAAGATTTTAAAGATATAGGATTGTTAAAATATGATGTCATTATTCTTTATCAAAGTGATAATTAATTTGAAATTTTAATATTTTACGACAAGTTGTTGTAGAATTTTAATTGAATTGCAATCGTTGAGATTTATTTATTTGTTGCGTTGTTCAAGCAGCAACTGATATGTACTTATGAAATGGAAATATCAATATGACCTTTTGTTGAAGGCAATTAGAGAAAAGCAAAAATCCGTTTGCTCACCTGCTTTACAAGCAGCTCCCACTGTTTCGGTTATGCGCCAAGCCACGTCAGCCCATCCGCGTCTTTCGACCAATCTCATAAAAATGCATCATGCAACCAATCAGTTGCTTGAAATTTTGCAAAACAAATTTATTTTACCGTCAATGCTGCTTTAATATCCGCTTGCATGGAAGCAAAGAATGTCATTTACCTCAGCTTTGGCAAAGTGAATTGATCATGTGTCGCCTACAATGCAGCTTTTTTTTAATTCTAATCATCTTCACGTTTCAAGTACATTCAGAGCCGACCATTTACCTCAAGGAAACATTTGACGGTAATTAAGGAAAAGAATAGCGTTTCATTTATGTCATTTTATTCATTTGATTTACTATTGCAGACGGTGATGCATGGAAAGAACGATGGATACAATCAAAGCATAAAGATGATTATGGAGAATGGCAACTAAGCCATGGCAAACTGTTCGCAGATGAAAACGATATGGGTATTTATTTATCTATTCAAAACATAAAACATTTGTTAATATAAATCATTTGAGTATTCATTTATTTGAATAAAATAATTATCTTATTAAAAATCAGAAAAAATTTTAAAGATATATTTTTGATTTTCATAAATGCAAAACTTTGTAAGCTTTCTTCCTTTATACTAAAACAATAACAGCACAACGCTTTTGTCGACGCATATATGCTCACCTGTGAACGTTAAATATAAAGCAGACGTCATGATCAAGTAAAAATAAATTTATCAATGCATATCAATCAATATTAATGCCTTGCTTTAGGCTTTTGCCAAAGGATTTTGCAAGCATTTACTGTTTGGAGTTTGAAAATTTTTCACCATAAATAAAACATGGCATTGTAAAATAAAAGAAACTTTTTGAACATAAATTTAAATAACATATTAATAATAATTAATACTAATCACATTTTGATTAAAAATAATAAAAGTTCAACTGCTTTGCTATTTTAATTAAATTTCAAAACAATGACAAACCTCTACTTCGTTATAATGGTCATTGCAATGAGCAACAAATTTAACAAAATTGTATAAAAGTTTAAAGTAAGATATTTTTCATATCTGAATTGGCTTTTTCAGGTTTGAAAACAATGCAAGATGCACGCTTTTATTCTTTGTCACGAAAACTTGACAAAGTAGTCGACAACAAAGACAAGCCATTAGTGATCGTATATACGGTAAAACATGAACAAGATATTGACTGCGGTGGCGGCTATATTAAACTGATGCTGGAGGACACTGATCTTGAAGATTTCAACAGCGATACACCATACAGAATTATGTTCGGTAAGTTAATGCTTTAAGCAGTTAAAATTACAAATCGTGTAAATTTTTTAAAATAAAGGACCTGATATATGTGGACCAGAGAAACGTGCAGTACATAGTATTCTATGGCATGATGGCAAAAATTATGAAAAGCGGAAGAATGTTATAGCTATGGTAAAAATTCAAAAGAAACTTTAAATAAATCATATTTGCACGAACAATAGACTCTAGTTTACTTTTTTAACAGGCTGATATATTTACTCATGCGTACAAATTCATCATTTTTCCAAACAACTCGTATGAAATTTGGGTAAACAATGATAAAGAAGCGTATGGTCGTTTGGAAGACGATTGGACAATGACTGAACCACTACATATTGATGATCCAGATGCAAAGAAACCGGACGTAAATTAAAGATCAGCACTTTTCTGTAATTAAAATTCAAATTTTGTAGGATTGGGATGAACGTGAATTTATAAGAAATCCAAATTCGACTAAACCCGATGTATGCGAATAAATTGCAATGCATTGATAAAGAATATTTCTCTTTAAAATATTCATTTCAGGATTGGGATCAACCAGAAACAATTATTGATAAAGATGCTGTAAAGCCAGCCGATTGGGATGATGATATGGACGGTGAATGGGAACCACCTGTAATTAGCAATCCTGATTACAAGGTTAACTGGAAGTTAAATTCAACTGTTGGAAAATTAAGGTAATGTTTTTCGCAGGGAGAATGGGCACCTGAACAAATTCCGAATCCTGATTACAAAGGTAAATGGGTTCCTCCAAAAATTCCAAATCCAAAACACGTCCCAGTACCTGAACTGTATCGATACAAAGGTCTTGGGGCAATTGGTTTTGAACTTTGGCAAGTAATAAAGCACTCCTAAACTTTGCCTGGTAGCTGATATTTTTTTTACTGCTAGGTTAAATCAGGAACAATATTTGACAATATATTAATAACGGATGATCCAGAATATGCAAAGGAATTTATAGATAAACAGTTGGAAGCGTTGAGGGTAGGAAGATTGCCTGTGTAACTTTTCATTTATGCTTCAATTATAGCCAATAGAAAAAGTGGAATCTGACAAATTGGATCAAGAACTTTACAGAGATATCGCTGGTCGTCTAGGCGGTGGTCCACCAAAAGGTTAGTCAACTTGAATTTAAATAAACTTAAACTTAAATTATTTGACAAAAATTAAGAATCCTACTATCAAATTTTATCCTTAAAATTTACATTTAAACAAAATGTTACTTTCTGAAATAAATATTATAAACATCAGTTACCATAATAGCATAATTTCATGCAAATGTAAGCTGATGCAACTGGGGATGCTGTTATTGTCAGTCATCTCATGGTTGATAAGAAGCCTGTTTAAATTAAGCATAACTTAAAATTTTAGGCGAAGAAGCAGAAGAATCCACAAAAGATGATGATGCTGATGAGGTGGAATCTGAAGAAACGCCAGCAAATGTCAAAGAAGAACTGTAACTCTACAGTTTATTACAGTATATAGCACAACTTTGGCAAACCTTACATTTCACTTTTTTACAGTATCCTTTTGTTGTTTGTTTTACCATTTCTAAATTTCGTTGTTAATATTTACGACTGTTATGGATAACTATAATTTACATAAACGGAGAAACAGAAATAACACATAAAACATGTAAAAAGCGTTTATTTTCCACAAATTTTAAATAAAATAAATTACTGTTTATTAATAAATAAATATTTTTTGTATGCAACGAAGATATTATCATCACTTCAAGAGCTTATCAAGCTTATTCTGAGCAAACCACATCGTCATAAACAATAAGCCTGGAGTGCGCTGAATGTTCTCATCATAGACGAGATGTCTAGCGAACTCCACTGGTAGATAAACCACTTTCAAAAACTCTCCTTCATCTGAGCGTCCACCGCCTTCGGATACTTTCATAAAATCATCAACTTCTGCGTAAAAGTACGTAACTTCTGATCCAATTATACCTGTGCCAGATCTATGCAAAAAGTTTGCATGTATAAGTTTTCAAAAGTTACGCTATAATATTTAGCTTTGCATTGTACAACTTAAATAGTAAAATTTGCTAAATTGTTGAAAAAATTTTAAATTGTAAAAAAACAGATAATCTGTTTGACACAAAAAAAGACTTCTGAACTAACTTGCAACGTGTAACGCGTTCCAGTTGATTTATCGGCACATTAAACCCACATTCTTCTAGTATTTCCTTACGCATTGTTTCTTCAGGTGAAAGAGATTCTTCAATTATGCCAGCGCACAGCTCAAAAGTCATTCCAAGTCCTGGTGGAAACTTCTCAGTATCCACCTCTGTTTTGCCAAATGTAGAAATTTCGATGCTATTTGCATAGACAGCTAAATATATATAAACTAGTAAGCAAAATGCTAACGTAACTTCCATATAATACCAGGTCGAAACTGTTTGACTAAAACAATAGCTTGGCGTGTTCGGTGATATATCAATGCGGCCACGCTGAAACATTTGCAAGCACAATCACAAAAAGAAATATCATTTACTCAAACGTTTGCATTCAAAGCGGTCTTACCTACTATGAGAAATCACAGCGTCCCATGTACGTAGCCATCCGCACTTAAAGAAAAATATATTTAAGTTCATAACTTCAAATAAAATTCAAATATTAATGTTCGATAATATAATCAAAAAAGCAGTTAGCTTAGCATGCCTGAATAAAACGTAGTTGAACCGGTCTGACGTATTCAAAACGTTCCAAAGGATGGACACAGACGTTACTAATGTTTTCAATATCGTCAAGGTCAGGAACTGAAATAAAACTTTGTGATTATGAAATTAAACCAAATCTATTAAATAATATGATTAACCATCAGCAGTTTCCTCCTTATTCATTTGCTTGCTGGTATCTGGAGTAACTGGAAATCAATTTTATAAACCTTATATATATTGCTCAAAATAATAAATGAACTTTAACCGAACTTTGACAAAAAGTAATTTCAGCCAACCTTACAAGCCAAAGGAAACTTCGGTAAAAGCTTACAAAATAGATAATCAGGTACATAATGTAAACCAAACAATTATTTGCAAAGCATTTCAACTCATAGCCTTGAACTGATAATTTATGTGTGCATGCAAAAATGAATGTCTAGGTAATAATTTCATAAAATAAGGCTTAAATATTTTTAAATAAATATAATTATAAAAATATTATTAATTTTAAATGCTTTGAATTGTAACGTAGGTTTTATAATACTTTGATTTCTGAGATCTACACCTGAGGCGTTGCATTTAATTATAATAAAGATATTTTTGTTAAATTCTTAGTCAGTTTTTATTAAGTTAGTCGTTTTAAATATTTTAACATTTTAAATCATTTATAAGCATGAAAATATATTCAGAAGAAACGTTATTTAAATAAACGCATATAATAACGCAGCTTATTAATAACTTATTAAACGTTTTTATTTGGGGAATTTTTGAATAAAATGTTTAAGGCTTATGAGTAATACTTAATTTTTTTATACAATCATTCCATTGTAAATTACTGTAGCTATTAAAAATGTAATATTGGCAATTTATTCATATAAATTTCCAAAATACTTGCACGGTATTTTCAATACACATTAATCAACGTCTATTTGTAAGCACGTTGCATTTCAGTTTCAATATTCATATTCAAATTGTTTTGAAGAAAAAGCAGTCAGATATCTTGATAACAAAAAGTGAATTCAGTTATAAATGAAAGATTTTTTGAACGCCGGCTTTGTACAAGTTCAATAGCATTTAATTTGCGTTTAATAGCCTTCAGATATGGAGAACAGTTTTGCTAAAACAGTTGCGAAAAAGTCTGCTATAGCATTATCAATGTATTGACAAAAAAGGGGACTTGCTAAAAGCATTTCATCAGTTCACAGTGTTTTTCTGTGTAAAAAAGTAATAAAGACAATAAATTGAATTCATCAGATGGGATGTTTGAAAAAGTAAAAATAATGCAATCTTTATAAAGATACGTTCAACGAGTTTTACAATAATTCTTCCGGTCAGCTTTGTTTTAATTTCATGCCATTTGAAAACACTTATGCAATGATAGTACAGTCTGTTTGCAATTTTTTCTTTAACAAGAAAATAAAATTGACATAAATTAGGGAATTTAATAAAAAAATTTTCAACTGCATCCATTAACACTGTCGGACATTTGATGAATGATCTTAGCAAAAGTTTGGCTGTTTTTGCAAAAATTGAACTATTTTTCATCCTTTTCATGTTCATTAAGCCAAACTAGGCCAGCGCAGTAAATTGTCAAATTTATTTGTAACAGCAGCATCTTTGTTAGAAATTACTCTGCTTGCCCGCTAATGATTTTTATGCTAGTGGCTCAACAATGAGGCTTTTTATTTATTTTCTTCTGAAATTTCAAGTCAAATCTGATGCAGCTTATTTTTGATTGATCTTTTTCTTCTGTTAAGCTTCAACAACAGCTATGTCGAATAAATGAAAAACAGGATTCATTTTTTTTAAACATTCATTTTCTTTCCCTAGTGAAATGATATATTTCACAAACTGGGGGTAACATAATGGTAAAACCTCTGAAACAAAAACTTTCTATTTCACTTTAAGACAGAAAGCTGTTTTTGGAAATTCCATTAATTAACAAGCTGCAATGGTAAATTTATACTGAAAACAGGCATCATATGCTTGTACAAATGACAATTTTTCAAAACTAGAGTTGCCTGCAGCAACGACTCTAAAATTTCTGTTGCTGACGTCTGACAGACTAGTATAGCAATTTTCGTCCACCTTTAAAGCATCCGGTATTGATCCAATGCTAAAATGTGTCAGCTACATCTTTCATTAAAGTAAAAAACGTCTTAAAGCACTGTTCTTCAAAAATCTTGCATCCAGTGTGCGCACATCAATTTTCTCAGTTCAATAAGTAAGTCCATAATCACACACCTCCTTCAATGTTATCATTCATTTTTAAAAATATTACAGTTACAGTGTGCAAATAAGTTCGACAAGATGCAATCATCTTCAAATTTAATTCTTTCCCCTGCATTGGTGTTGGCGCTGTTTTCCGTTTGCATTGGAATCGCTGCAACGGTGACCAATTATTGGTCTTACGAGGTATGGATTCTGTACTTCAAAGTATATCGACTGAACAATGGTTTGTGGAAACGATGCAATTTACGCTATCCAGTTCATCCTCCTGGAACTTACATAGAAAAATGCATTGACCGTTTTGTAGAAGGACGCCTAAAAAATCTAGAATTTCGTCAAGTTATAACTTGGGATCATCTGACGCACAATGCTACGTGGGAAGTGATAATAATTACGCTTATGGCAATTTCTGTTATTTGCAATATGCTAATTCTGTTACTAGCTTTGCCTCTTTGGTGTCGCAAAGCGTACCCATTTTTATTTGGTTCAGTGATTGCACTTTTTGGATTTATTTGTTCAATAACAGCAGTCAGCATGTATTCATATCATTTTTTCCATCAACACGTTGCAGACGCTGAAACTGGCAATGTTGATAGCAGAGCATCACGATCAAAACTTGGCTGGTCGTTTTGGCTAGCGGTTGTACAAACTTCATTTCAAGGTATAAGCGCAATGGTACTTCTGCTACTCGTCGCCAAGCACAGACGTGAACGTGTGTTTCGCATTCGTGGTATACACAAAACGAGCCTGTAAAATAAAATAATTTATAAAATTATTACGAAATTCTAAAATATTTGTTTCCAAATAAATCTCTTACTCAAATTTATTTATAGCATGAGCTGATAAAAATTTTAAATTAAATTTTAAATAAGTGCATATTGAAAGTAATGTTCTATCATGTCCAGCACCATGATAAAAACTGCTAACAACTTTACTACACAGTACATACAACAACTCTCCATAGAATACACCTAACTCAGAATATTATAAAATTCCCAGCTTTATTCAAAGTACGGCATCTCGCTAATACGTCTTTCTGAAAACCTGCTGCAAATGTTTAAATATTCAGCAAATATTGTAGCTCACTTGGCAACAGTCTAACAAATGCAGAAATAAAGGGGGGAAATTCTGTGCATCTATCTAATGCTGAACTTCAAATGTATTACAATTTCATAATCTGTGCGATGATAATCATACGTATCACAGAAAAAATAAATATTCAACCCAAAAAGCAAAACACACTATAACGCACGATCCTTTTAAAAATTACGCAATAATACAGAAACTGGCTAAACGCAGTGACAAAACCATCAATAGCCAAAACATTCACTTCCAGATCTTCGAAATCAGTGCCCTCCTCTCTACAATGCACGTTATGAACAAAGGAACACCTCTAAAATCAAAATTGTCGAATCAATCTCATATTAATTATTATTTTAAATATTAAATATTATATTAAATATTCTATTATAAATAAATATACTACACTATAAATAAATATACTCATATTAAATAGTCAATCTAAAATTGTCGAAAGAAGTCAACGTTTCATCGAGTTTTCAAGACCACATTGATATTAAGAAATGATAAAATGATGATAAAAAATTTTGATTCCTATAATAAATGTAGTTAAACCAATTCCTCGTTCCACAAATCCAACAACTTTCGACATAACAGTCGGCACATTCTCAGGTCAAATTCTATTTGTAGTTTCTACACACATAACTCACATTAACAGTTCTAAGAAGTTTCCCAATGTGATGAAGTTTACAAGGTTTGTGACAATCTACACATATACTGCAAAATCAGGGAGAAAAGCACATTCCACAACTCCAAAACTTCACCGGCAATGGTCACCGATTGACTCGATCAAACAGTAACATTCAGTTCAAGTCAAGTACACGTGATTACTTCACAAAAATCTGACTAATCAAATCAAAGACAATTTGGCCAATCCGAGGCCAAGATTCATTAAGCCAATGTATTAAAGATTTGTAAATCACATGGGATACCTGATTTTCAGGTTTATACATATCACCATATTTTACTTCAAAAACTGTAAAAGATTAAACCAAAATAAAAATAAAAATAATTAAAATTTTTTTTAAACAACTCCTTATTATATAAATACAAAATTTTTTATGTTTAGAAAATAATTACAGTAAACTTAATAATGAGGATCATGCCACACAGTAACCTCGCCAATTGAGAGATGTAATCACTTAATTTCTCGATCAGCTGTCACCTTGATTGCGAATATAGTTGTGTGATCATGATTAACGAAGAATCGTCATTAGCTTACGTCCTCAGTCCTGCAGTACAGGTAATCGATTAAATATATCTTTTTATGATTACATTTCGTTCAGACGATTACTTCAATTCCAACACTTACAAGACCAAGTTAGAACATGACAGTGTGAAATATGATAACTTTTAATCGTAATGAAATTAAACTAATTTCCTTCAATGTTGTTATTCATTTTGATCATATTTATGAAGTATATTCCATATTCGGTTCATTAATCAGCTGTAAGTTTTACTTGACGACTGTTGTTCAATTATCAGCTGTAATTCTTACATGATTACTGTTATTCCTTAACTGTAATTAAAACTTATGTTATAATATAAAGTAAAATTTAAAAACAGCTGTGATGTTGTGGCTATAATTTGTTGACTTGAATCATAAATAAATACTTCACTTTAGGTGATGCAAAGTAGTTTTGAACAACAAGTGAACGATCAAGTGAGTAACGGTAGAGCAGCGATCATACAGCTGAATAATGGCGACATCTCACTGATGACAGAAGAAAAGTCTCAACATTTGTCGGTTTCTTTTGAAAAGGTTCAAGTAAGAAAAGAAGATTACTTTAATCTGTACGATTATACAGTACCAAATCACGCAGGCACTCAGAAAACATTTAAAAAGTAACACTCATTACAATTATATATATATATATATATATATATATATATATATATATATTGTATGTCGTGTATATAATCATAATTTTTTACAGTTTTAGAAATACTTTATTTATTTTACTGAATTTGAAGTTAAGATAATCAATAGTCTTCAAAGTATTATTTAACTCGATGGTCCACCTTTATTGCTCATTATTTAAAATATTTTTATTCATTAATAACTTTATTTTAGAATAAACAGAGCGTCCCACAGAATAAAAGAACAACACAGTAAGTTCTTCTCAAAAACCTCACATAAAATTGCATTATAATTAAATTAAATTAAATTAAGAATAAAACCACGCCTTAAACATGGCATTTATAAATAAGAGGTGCATATATGTATACTTTTTTTGCATTTTGATAATCATTAATTCTTCTGATGCTGTGCTAAAGTGATACAAAATAAAATCTGATACATTATTCAATCAACATTACTGTAAAATTGAATTTACATATACAGTTTCTAGTCGGTACTTATTTTATTGTTTGAAAATAGAAACGTTATTATTAATCTGCTTGAACAATTTCAGCTTATTTTACAATTTCATGTATTATGGAAGCAATTTAATACTTTTCTCCTTCTTTTAAACAATGTAAGCTTTTACCTCTAGGTATGGAATAGTTCAGGCAGTTTCAGTTGAACAACCCACTGCATTTCCGTGCACCATGTGCACAGAAGTTTTCAATAACAATTCTTTACTGAAGAAACACGCAAAAGAAGAACACCGGTGGGATTTTGAATGCGATGTTTGTGCTTTATATTTCCGAACGCAAAAGATGTTAGAAGAGCACAAGAAAGCTCATGAAAAAAAACAATCAAAACAGGCTGTAAGTAGAACTTAAGTTTAATCAAACTTTTGTAGGAAAACTTTCACAATAAATGAGTAAAGATTTTTTAATTCATCAAGAACTGTTCTACTTCTGTTTCAGAAAATTCTGGAGAACTTTGAAGTAATTCTTGAAAATGGACAACCGATGAAGTACCGGTGCTTAACGTGCACTAAGATTTTAAGATCAAAACACAACTTAATGGTAAGATAGACAATCACCTGGTTAAAATAGCATTTAACCAATCTCTGTTTTATCAAAATTTAACACTTCGTTCTATTATCAAAGCTTCTTTAAAATAATGAGATAAAGATTTGTGCTATTATTACGTTAAAACTGAATATAGATTATTTCAATAATATACGTTTCCGAACTGCAATTAAGCAAACATATCAAAATTATTTTATGAAAATTATAATTTTTATACTGCTTGTTTAGACACACATCAACAATCACATAGGGTATGAGAAAACACTCTGCCCCAAATGTCCTTCGTCTTTCAGGAACAAGGAATTGCTTGAAAGACACATGTTGCGCTTTCACAACAATCAACCTCCGACGAAGAAACCGAGAAGAGATGCTGCCAAAATCCAAAATTTCCACGATGAGTCTGATGAAGAGGTACATTTCATTAGTATAAACGTATTGAGGTTTAATAAAACTATAATTTTTTCCATGAATTTTTTCCATTCAAAAAATTATGCTCTGAAATTTATATGTGTATCACAGTATTATTTTGAAGTAATACTTTTTACAGATGGAAGCTGCGAGACGCTTTCTAGAGTCAGCTGACTGTTTCTCTTGCTGACAAGGTAATGAAAATATTCACCGTTTTCACTGAATAATTTTACTCTACAATAATTATTCGTGATAAACAAATTAATCTTTTCATTTTCGCTCGCAAAAGTAATGAACAATTGTTATTTTAGGATGTCAGAAAAAGACAAAAATCAGTACTCCTAGCCAGAGTTATGAAATTTTTACCAACGTTTTATTGAATGTGAAGATGTGTTCACAAAACGGATATTTCATTTTACCGCTTATTAATGTTTTTAATCTCTGATGATGCATAAGAATAAATTACATCTGTGGATGCGAGTTTTTTGAATGTTTGAACAGACAAAAAGCTTTTTTCATACTTGTTGAAAATGGTTTTGCTGCTTAACAGCTTGACGACACAAATAATACTGATTAAATAATAACGCTTTAGAAATTTAGCATTTCAATTTCAAACATTCACATCTGAAAGTTGTCCAATAATTATAGTAAAAGATTAATTAATTTCCCAAACTGCGTAATAGATGCGTGCTAAACCTTCGATCGTGATGATGGGAAAAAAATACAGCTTTCCCTAAGCATTTGCGGATTGCTGATGAGATAAATGATATTAATGCCGAAAGCGGAATAAATGAACATTGTTGGAGTTCTTCATCCAGCGTGTCAATGATCCTTAACGACTGATGTCGTGAATCGCAAGGTCCGACAACGCAGACCAAATAGCTGAGCATAAGAATAACGACTTTACCCAACAAGAAGACTAACTAATCGCTACTAATGAAAAGCTGGAAAACATATGCAAAAATTACAACAAAGCAAAAGGGGACAATGCGAACGGGCGGTTCGCTTACAGCAACTCAGATCCCCTAATTCTTGAGCGTTGGCAACAGGTTCAGACATGCCTGGAAGCGCAGTACGTGCACTCCCAGGCTAGCACAGACCATCGCAGCGTGAAAATAACGCAAACATTTGAGTAAATACGCGCATGATGCTATAAGCGCATACAATGGTTTGCTCGAATACTGCTACTTTGTTAAGCAGTAGTTTTCCTTTTATACTGAGCTTTGTTGTTCTTCCTATATACTGTTACTTTTCTCTGTTTGTTACAGGTCTGAGAGAATTTTGAAAAAAATAAAAAAAAGAAAGAAAGAACGCTCAATATCAATGATTTTCAAATGAGATGCGCCAGACAACTAATTCACATCCAGAAAACTTGCACGCAAAAACACAAAACATTTAGCCTGTTATGCCCTGAATAAAATGATTAAAAAAATACAGATGAGATAAATATTTAACATGCAAATCAGTAGACATTCTCCGATATCAATTCTAAATGCCAGGCAACTGCAAAGGATCATCAGGCATCAATCAGCAAAACCCATGAATTGAAGCTGCAAGTATTCATAGAAATTCGACATTTCCGAGACCACCGGAACAGATATTCCGCAAATGTCGAAAAACAACAGCAACCATTTTTAATAGATCAACGGAAAACCTTTTAAATATTAACATTAATTAATCTTTAATACAATACAGACCACACTATTTACAATGCATAGCATATGGTAATGCTAGTCAACAATCCGTCAACTACTATTCATTTCTTTTTGACAAAAACAGAACGTGATCTTTTTAAAAATTACGTAATAATACAGAAACGGGTTAAACACAGTGACAAAACCATCAATAGCCAAAACATTCACTTCCAGATCTTTGAAATCAGTGCCCTCCTCTATACAATGCACGTTATGAACAAAGGAACACCTCTAAAACAGTTTGCATTGTCAATCTAAAATTGTCGAAAGAAGTCAACGTTTCATCAAGTTTTCAAGACCACATTGATATTAAGAAATGATAAAATGATGATAAAAAATTTTGATTCCTATAATAAATGTAGTTAAACCAATTCCTCGTTCCACAAATCCAACAACTTTCGACATAACAGTCGGCACATTCTCAGGTCAAATTCTATTTGTAGTTTCTACACACATAACTCACATTAACAGTTCTAAGAAGTTTCCCAATGTGATGAAGTTTACAAGGTTTGTGACAATCTACACATATACTGCAAAATCAGGGAGAAAAGCACATTCCACAACTCCAAAACTTCACCGGCAATGGTCACCGATTGACTCGATCAAACAGTAACATTCAGTTCAAGTCAAGTACACGTGATTACTTCACAAAAATCTGACTAATCAAATCAAAGACAATTTGGCCAATCCGAGGCCAAGATTCATTAAGCCAATGTATTAAAGATTTGTAAATCACATGGGATACCTGATTTTCAGGTTTATACATATCACCATATTTTACTTCAAAAACTGTAAAAGATTAAACCAAAATAAAAATAAAAATAATTAAAAATTTTTTTAAACAACTCCTTATTATATAAATACAAAATTTTTTATGTTTAGAAAATAATTACAGTAAACTTAATAATGAGGATCATGCCACACAGTAACCTCGCCAATTGAGAGATGTAATCACTTAATTTCTCGATCAGCTGTCACCTTGATTGCGAATATAGTTGTGTGATCATGATTAACGAAGAATCGTCATTAGCTTACGTCCTCAGTCCTGCAGTACAGGTAATCGATTAAATATATCTTTTTATGATTACATTTCGTTCAGACGATTACTTCAATTCCAACACTTACAAGACCAAGTTAGAACATGACAGTGTGAAATATGATAACTTTTAATCGTAATGAAATTAAACTAATTTCCTTCAATGTTGTTATTCATTTTGATCATATTTATGAAGTATATTCCATATTCGGTTCATTAATCAGCTGTAAGTTTTACTTGACGACTGTTGTTCAATTATCAGCTGTAATTCTTACATGATTACTGTTATTCCTTAACTGTAATTAAAACTTATGTTATAATATAAAGTAAAATTTAAAAACAGCTGTGATGTTGTGGCTATAATTTGTTGACTTGAATCATAAATAAATACTTCACTTTAGGTGATGCAAAGTAGTTTTGAACAACAAGTGAACGATCAAGTGAGTAACGGTAGAGCAGCGATCATACAGCTGAATAATGGCGACATCTCACTGATGACAGAAGAAAAGTCTCAACATTTGTCGGTTTCTTTTGAAAAGGTTCAAGTAAGAAAAGAAGATTACTTTAATCTGTACGATTATACAGTACCAAATCACGCAGGCACTCAGAAAACATTTAAAAAGTAACACTCATTACAATTATATATATATATATATATATATATATATATATATATATATTGTATGTCGTGTATATAATCATAATTTTTTACAGTTTTAGAAATACTTTATTTATTTTACTGAATTTGAAGTTAAGATAATCAATAGTCTTCAAAGTATTATTTAACTCGATGGTCCACCTTTATTGCTCATTATTTAAAATATTTTTATTCATTAATAACTTTATTTTAGAATAAACAGAGCGTCCCACAGAATAAAAGAACAACACAGTAAGTTCTTCTCAAAAACCTCACATAAAATTGCATTATAATTAAATTAAATTAAATTAAGAATAAAACCACGCCTTAAACATGGCATTTATAAATAAGAGGTGCATATATGTATACTTTTTTTGCATTTTGATAATCATTAATTCTTCTGATGCTGTGCTAAAGTGATACAAAATAAAATCTGATACATTATTCAATCAACATTACTGTAAAATTGAATTTACATATACAGTTTCTAGTCGGTACTTATTTTATTGTTTGAAAATAGAAACGTTATTATTAATCTGCTTGAACAATTTCAGCTTATTTTACAATTTCATGTATTATGGAAGCAATTTAATACTTTTCTCCTTCTTTTAAACAATGTAAGCTTTTACCTCTAGGTATGGAATAGTTCAGGCAGTTTCAGTTGAACAACCCACTGCATTTCCGTGCACCATGTGCACAGAAGTTTTCAATAACAATTCTTTACTGAAGAAACACGCAAAAGAAGAACACCGGTGGGATTTTGAATGCGATGTTTGTGCTTTATATTTCCGAACGCAAAAGATGTTAGAAGAGCACAAGAAAGCTCATGAAAAGAAACAATCAAAACAGGCTGTAAGTAGAACTTAAGTTTAATCAAACTTTTGTAGGAAAACTTTCACAATAAATGAGTAAAGATTTTTTAATTCATCAAGAACTGTTCTACTTCTGTTTCAGAAAATTCTGGAGAACTTTGAAGTAATTCTTGAAAATGGACAACCGATGAAGTACCGGTGCTTAACGTGCACTAAGATTTTAAGATCAAAACACAACTTAATGGTAAGATAGACAATCACCTGGTTAAAATAGCATTTAACCAATCTCTGTTTTATCAAAATTTAACACTTCGTTCTATTATCAAAGCTTCTTTAAAATAATGAGATAAAGATTTGTGCTATTATTACGTTAAAACTGAATATAGATTATTTCAATAATATACGTTTCCGAACTGCAATTAAGCAAACATATCAAAATTATTTTATGAAAATTATAATTTTTATACTGCTTGTTTAGACACACATCAACAATCACATAGGGTATGAGAAAACACTCTGCCCCAAATGTCCTTCGTCTTTCAGGAACAAGGAATTGCTTGAAAGACACATGTTGCGCTTTCACAACAATCAACCTCCGACGAAGAAACCGAGAAGAGATGCTGCCAAAATCCAAAATTTCCACGATGAGTCTGATGAAGAGGTACATTTCATTAGTATAAACGTATTGAGGTTTAATAAAACTATAATTTTTTCCATGAATTTTTTCCATTCAAAAAATTATGCTCTGAAATTTATATGTGTATCACAGTATTATTTTGAAGTAATACTTTTTACAGATGGAAGCTGCGAGACGCTTTCTAGAGTCAGCTGACTGTTTCTCTTGCTGACAAGGTAATGAAAATATTCACCGTTTTCACTAAATAATTTTACTCTACAATAATTATTCGTGATAAACAAATTAATCTTTTCATTTTCGCTCGCAAAAGTAATGAACAATTGTTATTTTAGGATGTCAGAAAAAGACAAAAATCAGTACTCCTAGCCAGAGTTATGAAATTTTTACCAACGTTTTATTGAATGTGAAGATGTGTTCACAAAACGGATATTTCATTTTACCGTTTATTAATGTTTTTAATCTCTGATGATGCATAAGAATAAATTACATCTGTGGATGCGAGATTTTTGAATGTTTGAACAGACAAAAAGCTTTTTTCATACTTGTTGAAAATGGTTTTGCTGCTTAACAGCTTGACGACACAAATAATACTGATTAAATAATAATGCTTTAGAAATTTAGCATTTCAATTTCAAACATTCACATATGATTATAGTAAAAGATTAATTAATTTCCCAAACTGCGTAATAGAGGCCTGTTAACCCTTCATGTGTAATGATGTGAAAGTAATAAAAATTTTAGTTGTATGAAAGAAAACGTTTTACAGGTTTACATCAATTAATGTTTAATATTTTTCCCGAAAACGTTCACAATTGTGAAAATCATATTCTACACAAGAATTGGCAATAAGCTGAATGAAATGCATACATTAAAGAATGATGATTTTGATGTAATAACGCGAAATGGGCATGTCACTTATCGTGAGAGTAGCGATCATTTCATTGAGGCAGAAAAATGACGACATAATTATAAAATAAGAATTAGAGAGTCATAAATGAAGTGTGAAAGAAAAACGTACCTGCCTCAGAAGGAGATGAATATATATATATATATATATATATATATATATATATATATATATATATGCAGGCAAGCAGCGCAGCGGCGTTGCAGATTGCTACATGCGTGTAATTGTGCAAAAACCACACGGCTGTGTATGACCAGCACAGAATCGTGAGCAGAAGCGGTTGTTACAAAACAGTTGTTCCCCAAATTCAGAAACTCTGTAGCGCGTCACTCCATCAGAGTCTACATGCCTTGTGACTTTGTATTTCAGTTCAGCCGAGGAACGTCGATCTAATGGGGGCATCAGATCGCCGATGTCAAAATGCAAAACTGTCAAACGAGACTGTGGAGCTGCTGAAAGCATGCCCGAAGCTTCGCTACAAGCAGTCGGTGACGAGGAACCGCCGCTCGGACACGATGCAGTGCTGGATGTGGAAAGATCAATGTAAAATTTCGAATTCGTTGCTATTCGACAGCTGTTTTGCTGCAATTGGTCCGGCGATAAGGAGGATTCATTGTTCGAAGCATTATTTGAATCTGAATGCTCCTGGTGAGCAGCGGCTGCTGCGGCAGCGGTGAAACTTTCCAATATCTGTGTTTGCATCTCAAAGCACTGCCTGCAGAGAAAATTGGTTTCATGAGATGCAGGCTGACTACAAGCACCATTGATGCAAGAGAACGTAAATCGGCCATTGCTCAAATCACCACTGAATCGTTCTCGACGGCTGGTTGGCCTTCCATCTCGTTGCTGCTCAAAGCGCAATTTTGCCGTTTTCAAGTAGCTGTTGATCATCTCATCCATCAGTTGGTGATGAGCCGATGTACCAATTTTCGCGCCAAAAATTGTCTCCGCTTTTCGCACCTCATCTGTGGACAACAGTGCATTTGACGGATCCGTGTTCATTGGTCCACTTTCTGCACCCAACAAAAATTCACGTGTGCGACGACGTTTGAAGCGTTGACGCAGCTTGCAAAGCTTCTCTTTGGAACCATCCAGCAACACATTACCTACCACAGATCTCGGCCAACACTTCTTTCTTGCGCAATCCAATCCTGGCTCGACCATGCCGGTCGATCGGCGCCGTTTCACCGGTACCTTGACCACGTCCATATAGCGTGTAATCAGCTTCAGTTGACTGTCACTGGTCAACTCGGCTGATTTTGCTATTTTCACATCTGCATTATCTTTCCACCATGTAAAGTCTGGTCCTGGATCGCTGGCAAAATGCAAAGGAAGCAACGTTCGATCTGGATAAGTTATTGGAATGATGGCTAAAAATGTAAAATGAAATTCAAAAGTAACACATTTATAGCTTTTGTTCCGAAATTATAACGGTGATGCATTTAATTTAACAAACCTGGAATATCTTTAACAGGATTCTTCTTTTGCATAGCAACTAACGCAGAAAAATGGGCAGTATCAAAGCATAAAACCAGCGGTGAACTAATAACAAACAAAATTGATAATAATAATTAAATTGTTATGTTCCTTAAATTTACCGATGACATTCAGATGGACTACATTCAAGAGGCAAATAAATACCACCAAACATAATTGGAGATAAAGCTTCTCCAGAAATATCTCTCAAAACAGTATCAGAAACTATAACAATTGGTCGCTTGAGCACATGAGCCAAGGCAAATACATGTATTGATTCCAAACTTTCATAAATGTCATATGAATTCATTCTAGTGAAAAAAAGACACATTTAAATAAAATAATCAAATAAATGAATAATTACTTTTCATCGTTGTCATAACGATTAGGCAAAGTTTTCTTTGTTCTCGCCATTGGCGATGCAATTTGAACAATCAGATCCCACTCTCGGCACCATTCCTCTTCAGAAAATACCAAACCAGACTAAATAGCGAAAATACAGAATAATCAACAGAAAACAGTAACTATTGTATAATAGAAGAAAAAAAAAAGAAATCAACCTGCCGATTTTCAATCGTCTGCTGCCAACGCCACCGTCGTCGCAACGCATGACGACGACTACCCCGAGTTAGCAACAAATGCAACGCTTTGCGAAGCATCAAAAAACGATCATGAAAACCCCACATTCCTAATTGAAATAAATAAAATAATTAATAAAATATTTGAATGAAATCAAATAAATTAAAATATGCAGCTTTTATATAAATGTACCCAGCGATGCAGCATGAAGCAAGCAATTACCATCACCATTGGTTGCCAATGGCCAGAGTTTTTGACACTCGCCTTCTACAGCCCACCAATTCAAATGTCCTATTGAAATAAATAAATAATTTAATAAATTCATCTCAAATCTATTTCTATTGTTCAAAATAAGATTACAAATCACTTTTTTTACACTGCAATGTAAAAATGAAAAATTCAATACCGGAACTTTCGAGTGATTTTAAGGATGATGTTTCAATTAAATCTTTTTCCAAATAGTTGCGAAAATCGTCTGGGAAAACGGACAAATCAGGCAATGTGAACGTGTAACTCGGCGTTTCCACGTGTCCAAGAGTTCGAAAAGCATTATTAGATTGACCATTGGTCACCATTTGACCTTCATTTTCCACTTGTTCTTTCGGGCAACCCACTGCCCTGCATGCAGAATCAGCGGCATGCAATACAGAATTATCTAAAATTTATATTATAAAACAAAATAAATACACATTCAAATAAAAAATTACATTAACATCAAGAAAATAAATACATACAAACAAACACACCTGTACTTTGATTGAATATAGTGTAACTGCTTGTGTCACAGTTTGGCCAACAGCGCATGTGATCAAGATGCTTGAAAATAAAGTTGAAAAAACTAGCCTTAAACAAATCCTTTGTAATTTGCAATCAATGCCGTACATACGACAAAAACGTCAACACTTTCAAACAAAATGCAATCAGAATTCTTCAAATACCTTACACGAAAGGTCATCTCAAGAATGTTAACAAACAGAAAAATTCTTTTGCCATGCTAAACAGCAGCAATGCAAAGTTGATTTTGGTGAATAACACCGTTTCAAAAGTAAAACTACAATAATAGATTGTATGAAAAAACAGAATTGTCATGTTCTCGTCAAAAAGAATGCGAAATAATGAACGTCATCGCAAACAAGACCAAAATAACATGATAGCAATGAAGCATCTTCGTTTCAAGTATGTTTCTGCTTAGACATGCTTAGCAAAAGTCATGAAAAAGAAAAGTTCTATTCAACATTTTCAACAGGAAATCTTTTTAAATTACAAACATGCCGACGTAATCTACATTAAAAAGAAAAAAATACAGTATAATTTAATGCTATCAGAAATCATTTACACAAAACGAAAACGTTCATTTTATTCAACAAGTTGCTGCATCAATTGCAACTTGTTTGCTTTTGTAAACTGGACGGCAACTTGTTGCACCTTTAAAACTGCTAGTTAACATAGTTAAATGAGAACCGCTTGCTTCCGAAAGTAATTCTGACATAACAATCCCTTCTAACATAAACCATCCATGTTTGGTGAAAATCTAATATTTGCCAACTAAGATACAATCAGCTGAAGTCAATGACACGGTCGGCAGTATCAATTCCACCGCAAACGAGAACACTGCAAGCTTGCTTGCTCAGTTCAATAAAAAGCCTAACTAAGCATATCACGCGTAAATAATAAACAACATATCATAAAATGTAAAAAAAAATAATATACGAATGAATGTTCAAAAAACGAAACTAATAAATCCCATAAATCACTGACAAAAATTAATTGCCATCTACAAGCAATCAAAAAATGAAGTGAACAATGAAATAATGCACAAATACACATTTCAGCTTGCCGCATGCAAAATAAACATTCCACGTATTATACAGGAAACAGTCGTGCCATTTGAAAAAAAAAATAAAACCATAAAAAAATTGAATGCACACTGGAAACAGGATATTGCAATTGCAAAGACAACATTTCACTGTAAATCAGATTTAACTATCGGGGAAAAAAGCTGTTATTATTGTTCAAATAGACAAAAGCATTGTTTTGTTTATTACCCATCAGCTTTAACAAAGGTGATCACGAACGTACAGTCAGTCTGTCCACCAAACCAAGCCAATGTTTATCAAAAATTCATGGCCAAAGTGAACAGCGCAAAAAATCTATACTAGAAAATGCAATCAAATAAATAATGTTGTCGTTTCCGAAACCAAACAATCAACTACAACATTAAAAGAATAAATTAACAAAGCCGGTTGAAATGAACTAAATACTTTGCAAATCAATATGAGAACTGCTAATCACAAAAATATATTACACTATTTAATTTTTTATCGTAATTAAAACAACGACAGAACTAACTATTCAGCATCTATAGCAGAAAGATATTTCAAACTAGGACATCAGTGAGCAGAAAAAGAAAAACTGAAAGATTTCTTTAAAAGGAAATTAAGATGAAACCAACTAACGTCGCGTCATTCTTACAACATAAAGCCATTTCGAGCAGAACACTATCAAAACGATTAATTTCAAAATAAATCAATTCCATTATGCAGCGTCAAAGGTAAAAATAAACAAAAAACTGTATTTCGCTTTGTTTAGTTTTGCAATTTAAAGTTCATGCCAAACATTAGCAGTAGTTGGCCTTTTAGCAGTGGAATCATAAATCATGAACATACGCTAAGCATACGTTGAACGCAAAATTGCAGATGACATACGATATGTTTAACGTATAATTCTATTCAAGTTGAATTCATTTTTTCAATTAATGCTTCAAGGTTAACAGAGAGCAGCAAAAATGTTTTCCTTTGCATATTCGGTTCAAAATAACATTGCAAAGCTCTCAACCCGCATTCATCGTGTAAATTTAAAACTGATGCATCCGATAAATTTATTTAAAAATTCATTTCAATGTGCGAATGTCAGTGAAAACGGTGCGCACCTTCTTCAAAACACAAACCTTACCGTACGCTACATGCACACGTCTCCTCATATTCAAAAAGAATAACAGGCCATGTAATGACAGTACCACAGAAAAGAAACACAAGGTCAAATTTGTTGCTTAAGTAGTTCAAAACCAGACATTTAGTAAACATAATTTACATATTATAATCACTTTGAATAACTAAAAGTCTATGATTTAATCGAAATTACATTGTAAAACATGACGTATTTCAATTACTAAGTTGGTGTTAGAAAAACACTTTTATTCTAATGTGTACAAAGTTAAAATTGTATTCTGCATAAACTTTTATTGTAGGAAATAAAAAAATTATTTAGTGTCGTAAAATTTTCAATTCTACTAAAAAAATACACCGTAAATACCAAATGATGCAAACACCAAATAAATAAGGAAAGATTGACTATAGCATACTGTAGTTCTGTTGTATTAAAAAGTGCAAAAACTAAACGAGTTCTTAAAATTGTATTTCATACAAAATTACTCTTATACATTATATAGATGTAAAATTAAATTTTTTTTAAATTAAATAAGAATTTTTAATGATTATTTTAATACTTTCCGTTGTATGACAAAAAACTAAAAAAAGCGAAATTAAATCTGCTATTTAGTGTGTTTCAAAAAACTTGAATGTCCATCATATTTTATTTTATTTTTATTACATTACATTTCTTAATTAAATTATTATATTTTTTTAATTTAAACGGTATTTTTTAATAGACAACTTTTTGTAGCATTTATACGTTTGTTTTAATATAACATTACTTGATTTTCCTATTATTTAAACCGTCAGCAATCAGAACTTGTGATAGTAAATTTTCAAATATTTCATATTTATGACTTCATTTAATATCTCATATTAATTTTATTTTTGAAGAAGCATTTGTCTTAGCTGGTATTGAGACTGCTCAACTCTTTGAGGAAGAACAAGGAACTGGAAACTAATATAAAAAATGTAGATTTTTGTCATTTATTAGGAAAAAATGTGTTCATAAAGTTATTTTATCATAATTGGTGAATATAAACGATTTAGATAAGTTCTGTACTTTAAAAGGAAAATCCATGTATTTTGACGTTAATTAATTACTACATTATTACGTAAGTATCATTAATTTCAGTGCATCAATTATGCTTAATATATATTTTTTGACTTTTACCTTAAATTTGGAAAGTAAGATTTTGTGTTAATTTTTTACACTTTTAAACAGACAATATTTTAGAATTGTTGACAAAGCTGTTGTACTGGCGTATGAACGTGACGTTCAATTTCTGCTGCAGTTAACGAAAATTTTACTACCAATTTACTTTGTATAAGGGATAATTTATCAATAATTTAATTTTTTCTGTTTAATGAATATTGTAAAAATGAAGGATCTGATGAAACGATTGTTTGAAAATGAATATCAGAATAAAATTATTCATAACATCATCATTATTTCAAAATTATTCATTATTCAACAGTTATCAAAAAGTTTAAAGGAAAACGTTATTTTATGCGAAGATATAGTCAGAAAAGATAATATGGTTTGTTTGCTTGTTTTCAGCGTTGACTTGTATGTTTGATATTATTATTATTATTATTATTATTATTATTATTGTTCATTTGTAAATGAAATTTAAACGAAGTTTGATTTTTCCATCGAAGAATTATTCATTTCTTCGATATTGTCAATTGCTTAAAGCATTCTTTAAATTCAACCCACATAGTTTACTGTATTTTGCCTTTTGTATTTCAATATTTAATTTCTTTTTATTGCAGTTATTCAATAAGGCTTCAGACTATTAAGGAGGCGAACGCATTGACAGTTGAAAATTCTTCCAGTCTTAATGATAAAGTTGAAGAACTTCCAAATCATAGTACTAAATATTGCAATTTGTGGTTTGCTGTATTTCTGATTTTGATGATTTTTTTATTTTCATTAGAATGGTATATTTTATGCGCATTTTTCATATAGATTGAATTAATGCAGTTTTTTGGTTAGAGAAAAAAGTGGTTAAATTATTTATTTTCGAAAACAAAGTTGATACGATAATTTTCCATTTTAATTTTACTTTTAACTGAACTGTCAAATTTAATTACTGCCTAATTTACAGCATGTCGCAACACTTTTAACAACATGTATGCAAAAATTACAGTTAGCTGTAAAATTTTTATTCCTGTTAAATGATATTTTTACTTTTAGGTTAACTAACTTTAAAAAATTTTTAATCATGAAATTTGAAATTTTTATAATAAAGTTTAAAAATAGTACTGCTTAATTAAAAAATTTCACAACATGCATAATTTAATGAGCAGGCTATGCAAAAAACACAATTACCACTAAGATGCTACATTTATATTTGATCAAGTATAATTTTTTGTAACTTTATAATTTGTTTTTATACTCTGATTTTAAATAAATTACACATGTACATATATGTGTGCGTGTGTGTGCGATTTAATAAAAAATTGAAATTTTGTTTTTTGTGATTTACATTTTGAAATATAATTTTAAATAGATGATGTAGTATTATTTTCATATTTTTAACTTGATTGTCATTATTTTTTTGTAGTAAGCAGGTTTTTCCAATGAATGTTGTAGAGTTATTTTTTTGCTATTGCGATGTTGTTCTGAAAGCTTGCTTTGCAAAATTAAGAAATTTTGGATTTTTTAGCAAATTTTTTAAAAAATGCATATTATACTATTCATTATACTTTTTTACTGTAACTTGGTTATTGAATCAGTTAGTTCTGAAATGCAAACTTTGAAAGCAGCAACAATCAAGCAATCAACATTTCCCAACAACTTCCTCAATCACCGTTCACTGCAGACAGGTAAAGCGAAGAAGAAAAGAAAATATAGATAAAAAAATAATAAGAAGAACCTAGGCTGATAAAATGAATGTGCAAAAAGATGTGCCAAAGTACCGGATGCAAATAAAGTCGCAATCGATTGATCAACACTTACAACAAACGCGAATCTGCGTATAAGTATCTAAGTAGAATTTGAATAAAGTGGCAAATCAGAGCTGTGCAAGCTATGCAATCACCAAAAGCTGAACAAGCCGTATTCTGAATGCAAAAATCTAATGAAACAAGATGTTGTCAAAAAAATATTTTTACGAATTACGATGATCAATTCTGAAAATATTGCAGATAGAATGCTTAAAGAGATGTATGTTTTATAAATTAAAAATGTATAAGCTGAGGATCAACGTTGTTATTGTTCGTATTTAGTGTTGTTGTATTCACTGGTGTTGTCAAGTAGGCAATTCCAAGTGATCGTTCCAAAGCTTGCAAATCTTGAAACAACTGTTGATCTTGCAACCAAGGATGTGCAAGGCATTGATCAATTGTCAGCCGTTCTTCAATCTGTTGAATAAGAACATTTTTTTTAAGCATTGAATCAAAGTGTATGTTCAAAAGAAAAAAAGAAAAAAATTCCTACATAAAATTCCATTACAATAAATGAATAACATATAGAAAAAAAGTAACAAGAAACAAAGATTAGAGGTATTTCATCAATCACCACAACTCACGTTCACATTTAACAATTTGCTAATGAGGTCTACAGCATCGGCAGATATTTCACGCCACGGATTGCTCGGATACATGAAATCCGCGTTCTGTATCTGTTCAGCAATGTCTTCGCCTTCGTTGAATGGAAAAGTGCCGCTCAAAGTAACATAAATGACCACGCCCAACGACCACATATCCAAACGCTTGTTATAACCTTACAATTAATAATAGTAATGTTATTTTAATATCGAGTGCTATTTTTTGCTGTTTTCACATGAGAACCTTTCTTTTGTAAAACTTCCGGAGCAAGGTATGCAGGAGTGCCAACGACAGTTTTTCGAAACGTATTCTCGTCAATGATGCGTGCATAGCCAAAGTCGCAAAGTTTCGTCTGTGGGAAGTCCGTCTCAACGGAATTGAGCAGCACATTTTCAGGCTTCAAATCACAATGGGCAATGTCTTGTGAATGCAAATATTGCAACGCTTTGACAATTTGCACAATCAAATATTTAGTCACACGTTCCGACAGACGCCCCAGTCGACTGCTCAGAATCATTTCCAACATGTCGCCTTGCATTTTCTCCATGACGACAAAAACACGATCGCGTGTTTCGAACATGGCTTCCAATGTTATTATTCCTGGATATTTGATAATTTGCAAAATGGCAACCTCTGAACGCAGTTGTTCTTTCTGTTTGCGACCAAATCGACTCTTCATAATCACTTTCACCGCAACACGACGTCCACTGCTAAATTACAATATCAAAAAATAAATAAATAAATAATAATAATAATAATAATAATAATAAAGCTGTATACATCGATTGGTAGGGTTGATTGTGTGTGTATGTGTTGGTTGGTTGGTTGATAGTGAAATATTTGTTATTCTGTGTATTTTTTGCTTTAATTGTTCACTTGAAAGCAATTTAAACTTTAAAAAGATTAATTTTTTCAAATATTAGAGAGAAAAAAAACATCTAAAATGGAATAGATGAAAATTAAATAAAACAAGCTGTGTAGTTTGATGGAAAGTGGAAATTGCAATAACGATACGCAGCAAATAAAGTATCGATCAAAAGAACAAATCATCCAGCAAATATCAGTCGCTTTACAAAGACAAATTAACGTTAAAATGTTAATAAAAAAAAGTCTATTTCGTGAAATTTCGAACAAATAAAGAAAGTCCATAAATTTACAACGAAGTAATCGATGCTTAGAAGGAAAAACAAAGAATAATAATATGCATTCTGTGAAATGATGCTTTTCAGTTTAAGTATTTAATTAATTTCGTGTTTACTTTATCTTCAAGAAATTTGCACTCTGAATTGAAGAAGAGAAAGTAAAGATGTTCTTCTGTTTGCAATCACAACGAACACTGTTTACACAGTGTTGCTCAGTTTGACGAATTTCAGTAAAAGCAGAGATAAGCGGTGCTAAATCAAACCACTTGAACAGCTCGCAGAATATACAGCTGACATGAGCAAGAAATTTAATGCACGCATATCATTTGAAAGAGAATTATTCATCAAAAAGTAAATAAATGTAAATTAATTTTTGAAAATTAAAAAAAAAAAAAGAAACCCTCAAACTCACCTGCGATGTACTCCACCGAAGACTGTACCAAATTGACCAGAGCCGAGCTCTTCTTGTTGATTGATTTGAAATAAGCTGCTGAATTCCAAAGCGACACGTTGGCTGCGTTTCATTTCTTCCAAATTTTCAACCGATGAAGCAATTATTTCCCTGGGTGGTCTGCCAAACTGACCAGGTGGCAACAAGGCGTCGTGTATAGCCGAAAGCCAACGCTGGGCAGGCGCCACACCCAGGCCGGATTCACGTCTCGGTATTGGCGGTCTCAGCGTTCCAGGCTTCAAATACCAATCCAAATTTTCACCTAAAATTTCAATCAACGCTTGAAATTATACTTTTCTTTCTCATAATTTTATTTTTTCTTTTTTGCTTTAATAATCACAATAAGTACCAATGTAGAAAATAGTTCTGGCTGTGAGAATTTCAAAACAGTGCGGTGGTCCGTCGGGATCCAAAGGCGGACCAACGTACGGTCGAACGCCGAGAATATCACCGAACGGGATGAATTTGTACGGCTTGGACAAGCCCTGCGAGCCGTGCTGCATGCAAATGCCGGACGCATCCATAACCCAATAGTGGCGCCTTCTTGTTGAACTGTGATTGGTGAAATGCAGCAACCAGCCTTCCAACAGAACGGGCAACGTGCGTGGACGACTCTGACGTACGGTGGCAGGACCAGGTATGCGAGCTAGCTGAATCAATTCTCCAGGTCTTGGGAGAGAATAAATAAGAATATAATAATAAGAATTGAATTAAAAAAGAAGAATTGATTACGTGATTTCCTCGACACCGTCCAAATGCACATCTTGCAACAAGGAGACGCGATTGTGATCGTCAAGTTCAGTGGAAACAGTTTCACCAAAAGACGACGTTCCTGACTCACAGTTGGTCAATGCACGACAGTCCAGTGCCAAACTTGTGGCGCACTTTTTATGCACATTGACCCGACAATCACGGCACTGCAGACCCTGACGTACCAGACCAACCAGCAGATTGTTACAGTGCTTGCAGACGGTTGGCTTTTTGTACGTGTGAACCATGAACGTGTGCGGTAAGCCGAACGAGTCAGGGTCGCCACCGACTTGACCGGCGCCGCAGTTGTTCATCGGTGCCAGTGCGCAGTTTTTGTGAAACGTGAGCAAGCAACGACCACACTTCAGACCCTGACGAACCAAGCCTAGCAGAATTTCACCACAGTAGTCGCAGAAGGTCGGCGCATAATACGTATGCACGGCTAGCAGATGCGGGGTGCTTGGACGGTCTACCCGGTTGCGCAACACCACCTCGACCACACAACCGTCAAGGATCTGCTCAGACGGAGAAGTGACCAACTGGAGCACGTTCGACGACTCGTAGTTGTGCACAAACAACAGCAGACGATCATCAAACGGACCTTGACCGCCTGTACACTTTTTCACAAAGTTTGCCGCCAATTCTAACAAACCATCGCCGGCAAACAAAACAGCACGATTCACTGCCACCACTTCCCTATGCGTGCCCATCTGCAACGCGAAATGGACACTGTCCGGCACGGACATTGTTCGTCTTCTTCACTAAATCAACTTATCATTATTATTATCTGTTAATTGGATGCAATTTGAAAAGAAAAATCTAAAATAAATATTTAAAAAATCAATCTCCAATATACAAAGATAAACAACATAAATTTGTATGTCTACACGCGCACATAAATATCTCTCTGTCTCTCACTTGCTTGATTTCAACCTTTTTCTGTGCCAAAATTTACAAAAGATTATTCTTAATCACAACTACGCAATCAAAGAAGAAGCATCATAGAGAGCATGCAAATTTGCCTTTCTTTTTATTGCTCTCAATAAACATCAGTTTCTTAAGAAAGTGCAATCTTATCGCATTTCAAACGTCGCACCGTTTCATAAAACTTATCTCAACAGTACATTTTATGATGACATTGTAAAATTGAAACGCTGATAATAATAAGTGAAAAGCAAATTCAAACTGTACAAAGAGAAATTAAAACGTTTAACACTGTTCAAAGGAGAAGAAGAAAAAGAAAAATAAAAATTTTTACCGTCGAATCAATTGAAATTCATTCAAAAATATTTCTACAACTGACCATCATCCTGAGCACTATTATACAATACAGTAATAGCTGATTGTTATTGTAGACTGAAAAGAAATTGCAAGTGAAAGGAAGATTGTATTTCAAAAATTGTAAAGCGGACGGTTAGACGGGTGTACAGGGGGTGGGGAGACAGACACAGACACACACAGAGAGAGAGAGAGAGAGAATTTACATGGATGCATTTCTGAGATATTTAATTTCCAATTAATTACCTTCAATCTGATACAGATGAACTCGTTTTATTGGTAACCTTTTCTGCCATTTAAACTTGAAAAGAAATTCAAATTGCGTGCACTTTTTGGAGCAAAGCGTAGAAGAACAAGTTTTCAATTCAATAAGGTAGGTCAATCAGACAATGGTTTTAAGGACAGTTAGAAACAAGATCTCAATCAACAAACAAAACTTTGAAACCAGATAAACGCCAAAAATGTGCATTGCAAGGCATTTTCAGCTAACAATTTTTATTCAACTTTGTATATTCTTCGAGATGACAAAACGGTAAAGCTCACCAATTTACATAATGATTGCTGATGACAGAGAAAGATGATGGCAACTGAAACAATGATGAACACTCAATGAGAAGAACGGCAAACAAGTCAATCGTGACAAGTGAACTTCGTACTGGTTCAACATTGTTAAAAGCATACGCTATTACATTTTTCTCTTTTATTCTTGTATCGCTCAAAAAAAATAATAATATAATTACACAAATCCATTAAATAAAAGCTATCCAACGAGCGGATTAATTATTGTGGAAGCTTTTTGATTGTTTGGTTAATTCTTTTCGAAATCGAATAATGCAATCAACTACAGACACAACGTTGTAGCCTGATATTATTATTTGTAAAATAAAACTCTTTTCTAATATTATTTGACATTACGCCTGTGCAAAAAATCAAAACGTAATAAACAGAACACTCAAACCGAGCAATGAAGCACAATCCTAGCATAATAAACCCGCTTGCATTTTCTGCACAGTCGTGTTGTTTTGCTTTTTGTTTTTCATCATCAAAAGTAATGAAAAAATGAATCAAACGTACATAATTTTTGACAGGCAAACAACTGAAATTCATAACATTCACCGGATCCACAGCACTGCAGAGCAACGAACAGAGAAGAACTTTGCACAGTAAACTTGGTATGATTATTCAGGGGCAAACATTTATTAAAAATAGGTGAACTATTTCAAACTTCTTTACGCCAAGCAATCTTTGCAATGGACATATAAAATCAACCCACCATTTGAAAATGAAACTTAAAAATGATAAATTTATTGTTAACTTGAAACATTTCAACTGTACAATATGAAATTTTTACAAATTTATCAATTCAATTCAACAACCACTGCGCACCTGATCATTTCAGCACTGGGATGCATTTAAGAAATACTCAACAAAAATACTTATTCATGAATTCAGCATCAAATAATATGATGTATTGCAACTTTTTTGAAACATTTAATAACAAAAATTACAATAACATTTCAAACCACACTTTTCCACTAGTGCACAACATTGTTTTTATCAAGTATATTATTTGAAAATATTAAATTAAAATTATAAAAATCATTAAAAATATAAAACTTACATTCCCTGTTATCTGCTAATAATCTATTGAGAAATATTATAATAATGAATAAATGCTTAAAAATAAACCTTACTTGTCTTTTGAAGTACTGTAGTAATTGTGTATTGCATTTGCATGTTTGCTTGTAAAGTTGAACAATGTCGTTGTACGATGGTTTGGATTCACCTTTGGCAGGAGTTTCTAATTCAGAAGAAACGAAAACACGCACATCATCCCTTCCTAAAGGCATGCATTATTTTTGATACTGCCTGTTATTAGAACAAAAGCAAAAATGAAAATGTTGCTACGAAAGTTAATCATCAGTTACTTTTATTTTTGTAATGTAATTTTTTCTGGGAACAAATTAATATTTTTTCAATTAGATCTGATTAATTAGTTTAATTTTCAATGCTTATCTACAACTATGATTGGAAAATAATCTGATTGCTTTTTTTTCTTTTTACTTTTGATCCATTGCACTTATCACAGTATTTATTCCTATAGTATTGTTTTTTTTGTTCATTTTTAAATAATTTTTGAATAATTATTGATATGTGAAGATGAATCTTGGAAAAAGAATTTGAAACTTTTGAAAGCGCACATGCAGTTGAAACGAGTGGCTGCGATGCAAAAGATTCGCCCACCAAGTGATGAACATCATCAGGGTATGTCAACACGTCGCTCTGGTGAGCATGTGACCGCAAGCAAGAGCAGTGCGTCGTCGGTTCACGGTGCTATGCCTTTGCCATTGGCGAAGCAGCAGGCTGTTACTGTTCACGATGAATGGCGCGTTGAAGACGAATACGATCCAAATCGTCCAAATGAGTTCGCCAATTTGGTCATGTTCCGTGACAACGCCCGTTCCCGGTTCGGCTGCCAATCGTATACGCGTCGAAGTGCTGTGGAAAAAGTTAACTACAATTCTAGTGGAGATGAGGTTGGCGAGGAGGAGAAGCCAATTGGTAAGTGGAATTCGCTTGGCGAGAGAACGGAACGATGGAGATCGTCCGGTGCGGCGATTGCCCCACCCCCTGAGTTGATTGAACAAGACAAACAGATAGTGGTGGTCAGTGAATCTGAAACGTCAGACAGTTCATTTATGCCGCCGCCACCACCCCCGTCGGCATCGTCTGCTAGGGGTCTCGATTTTGCCGCCCGCATTATGGAACGTTACGGTTACAAACAGGGAAGCGGCTTGGGTCGAGATGAGCAAGGCATGAGCACCGCGTTGCAGGTGGAAAAGGTTGGCACAAGGCATGGGAAAATTATCCACGAGTCTAGCTCAGTGGCCACTTCCAGCACTGAAGTGAATGTCACCGACGAGTTGCGCAATCCCACCAAAGTGATGCTTCTGAGAAATATGGTCGGTGCTGGCGAAGTCGACAGTGAATTGCAGCCCGAAGTACATGATGAAATGTTAAAATATGGCGAGGTGCGTCGATGCATGGTGGTCGAAGTTCCCAATGCGTCCGATATGGATGCAGTCCGCATTTTTGTCGAATTTGCTCGTGTCGAACAAGCCATCAAAGCTGTAGTTGCTTTGAATGGACGCTTCTTTGCCGGTAGGTCGGTAATGGCCAGCTTTTATGATCCTGAAAAGTTTGCCAGGCTCGAACTGTATTGAAATTCCTTTCACTGCTATACCAGTACTTCTTCAGTTCTTTATCCAAAACAAATTCTTTGTTTAATTCAAATTAATTCACTTCAATTAGATTCATTGATAAAATAAATGAATCTGGTGGCAAATATATGACAGTTATTTGTTGACCTATATATAAATATATATATATATATATATATATATATATATATATATATATATAGCACGGGGTTATTTTGTATAAAGCGTAAACGATAACTGGGTAGATTAAATGAATTGATTATCATTTTGAATAGTTTAAAATTAACTTATATTTTGATTTGGAATACACTATCCGTTGAATGAATGAATTCACTAAGCATGTAAACGAAAAGTAGCATTAATTTCATTATCAAGAAATGCACATGCACAAACGTGTGAAATAATTACTGCAGCTACAACTTTTGCATATTGATATTTAAAGCGTACATTCTGACAAACTTGAAAATTTCAATTTTGAATGACTAATATTTCCAACAACACTTCATAAATCATAACCAATATTTTTCTTGTTCTTCTTTTTACTTAAACGATTGTTAAAATGCAGAAAATCTTTAATAACAGTTCACTGAGAAAATAAATTACCCTCATCTATCTTTTTGGCACGTGCTACGAAATGAAGTTGTAAACCAATTTGAAAATACATTTCTTTCATACTTCGCATTTTTTTTTCTTTATTAAATTAATATCATGTTGTTCCAATAAAATTAAAAAAATAAATTTATACATTTTAAGGTATCTTTCTATTATATTCAACAAAGGAAATTCGTAGGCGGCATTCATGATCAAAGAATGCTTAGTGCTTACAGTTTAGTCTAATTAATGAGTTTGCTTTTCACTACGATTATTTATTAATTAATGTTCTCGTTAGCGTTTCTTAATTTTGAAAAATCAATTATAAGAAATCTGTTATGTTGTGCTGTTTGCATCAAAATCATCAAATAGATCGTATTTCGCAGAATAATATTACAGTGAAACTTGAATTTAAATTTGATTCAATAAAATCTACGCTAACTAGGTGATGAAAGAATAAAAATCAAATTTTGAATACACTAGAAATTTCTTAATGAATTGCGCTACAGTACTAATAAGTAAATGAAAATCAAGTTCAATATAATACTCGCGAATAATAAATGGTATTTAAATGGTAAATGTACATTAGCGTTCAATATTGTATATTATATTTATAAAAAAATAATTTGCTTTGCAATTTAGCAATGAACTATTTTTCAGAATATTTTTCTTTGTTTCTTATACTTTTTGTCATTTTGTAACATGGAATAAAATTATTGTTGAATACAAATACTATATATCATCTAGTGCAGTGTGAATAATGTCCGTGAAAAAATAAAATTCTCTTATTGTTCAGCTTTTATATTAGCACAATGCATAGTTTTTACAAAACTACAAATAAATCTGTATTTATCGTGACTGTAATGGCAAGTAAGTCATAATTCATTTTTCTTTTTATTTATTCTCACAAACTTTTCCTGTTCTAGTGCATGCACCCGCATGATTACGCAAAAAGACGACAGCGCTGACATAGCTAGTGCTTAATAGTAATAATAATAATAATAATAATAGTATTATTGTTATTAATGTTGTTGTCATTGCTTTATTGCTGTTGTTGTTGTTGTTGGTGGTGGTGGTGTTGTTGTTGTTGTCGTCGTCGTTATTGACTGCGCCTAGTTTTTGAAAAAAGCTCCCTTCCCATTTCAACTATCATCATCAATACGTTCGTTGCCGTTCAACATCACACCATCTTTGATTCGACGTCCGGATTCTTATTTCATCTTTTTCTTTGCAACTGATTGGCTGATTTTTCCTGGTCAGCAATTCAAAATTTCATTATCATTTATAAAAATCATTTTATCCATCATCACTGTCTTCATGGCTGCGGACGATAAGCCACCATTCATGGATATGGACAAGGACAATGTTGCTCAGTCGTTACGTTTTGTCGACATTCTTGATTTACGACTTGGTAAGTTTTGAAAATCATCATTTTGAATCAATTAATTAATGAAATATTTCACAATTGAAAACTTCCACAAGTTTTTGAGCAATAAGTAATGGAATATTAAAATAAATAAGAAATATTTTTTTTTTATTTTTAAATATCAATCTGTTCGTGTAGAGTGATTTTTGAGATGTTAATTATTGTTAGAGAATTGAAAATTTGAATGAATGCAATTTTCAACATCCTGTTTGTTCACGTACGTTACGACGTACGGCTGCCATTCAAATGCGGATGTATGTATCAGTTTCATTTTTCACTTTTCGACCTGATGGGAAAATATTGAACTTTCACAGCTAGCGTTTGTTATTTTTCAATCAAACTGAGCATTGTGATTTCTAAGCTTAGCATACCTTTGGGTAGTTTTACATTTCACTCTTTTTTGCATTTTAACAGTTTCATCATCAACAAATAGTGTTTGATAAAACTTGCTACATCATTGAAATGCTTTTTGTTGTTGTTAATTTTTTTCAGTTTATTTTTTATTGAATAAGCGGTGAATTCAATTTTTAAATTTACATAAAAAACTCATTCCCAACACACATTATCACTGTTCAATCAGTGTCAGTTTTCCAACAATTTCCAACGCCGTTTGAAAATGGAATTGAAGTGTTAAATTTTTTCAACGATAAAGCACCTGTTTTGACAAGTTTAGAAAATAAAATCATGCTAAATGTATTCATTCATGCAACAACAACAACAACAACAACGGTGCTGAAAATTTATTATTAAATCATTTTAATAAAAACAATAATCAGTGCTCACTTTCTCTTTTTATAAAAATACTTTTACTAAACTATTATAATTCATCTTATATATTTGATCGACATACAATAGTTATATATTAAAATGAAATTTGTGTACATTTTTAAATATTATGAAAAGAATTGAATATGAAATTTTAATGGCAATTATTTGCTGTTCAGCCTTTCCACAATTGTATGATATATGACCTGCTCGTTTTTCCTATTAGTAATTAGCACTATAAGTGATGAAACTTTTTTCTCCCTGTATTATTTGAACAGTTTCAACTGATTTGAAAAATGAATTACCAATTTCATGTGTAAGATTGACTGTCAAGTGAGACGTCATTGTTGAGAAATGCGAATAAGACTGGTTCCAATTGGTGAACTGTTGTGCAAAAGCAGAGCATACACAATAAGCACATATAAAATGAAAATATTACATACAACTTTGTTGCAGATGTGACAGAGTAGAAATTTAGCTTATAAAAATATTCATTTTGATTTAGCAATACAAAAATGAAACATAACATGTACAGTATTGTGATGAATTATCAAATTTGAACTATATGCATAATAGGAAGGATTTTTAAAAATTGAAAACTTGTTCGTCGATCACAAATCGATTGATAGATAATTTGACCAGATGATATGCTGTTTAAGAAGTGAGATTGGTTTGTCAAAAATTTACTTGTGCTGATGGTTTGTGATTTGGTTAGATACACGATCGACACGGTATACTTTGCACTAGGAATGCACAACGTCAAAGAGATTTTAGGTTGGACGTTCACTTGTTGCCGTAGGCCTTCGCGCTGCCTAGTTTGTACGTATAGATGGACAGAGGGGGCTTGGCTGTAAAAGACCACAGGGGGTGTTCACCTTTTTCCGTCACTGTGGATCACAAAACGACACCCTCTGTCACGCCTTCTACATTCTGAGGCATTTTATGCTGACAACACTACCAACTAACTGACAATCACAATGCAATGTAATATAATCATACACATCATACATAAATACAAAAATAAATAAATAAATAAATATATATATATATATATATATATATATATATATATATATATATATATATATATGTTGTAAAATTCACGTTTCAAACTTTTCAGTGTGCTGATCAAGTTCAAATTTTCAATAAGATAGACTACAATTTTTCTTAGAAACAATATCCAAATGGTGATGCAACAATTTTACTATTTCTATGTTTTGCTATTTTCTTCTCAATTGCATCATATCAGTACTATTTATATGCCTTATATAGATTACGCCAAAATTACGCCAAAGGAGCCAATAATCAATAATCAAAGTATTGTGATTATGCAAAAATTACGTCGCTTCTTATAAATGCTTACGGCTCTATTAGAATTGGCCGGTCCTGTTGAGCATTTGGTGCACCTGAAAAATTTTCATTATCAATCATTGTAAAAGGTTTTCACTAGGAAGAATCGAATTTCCTGGCATGTGTCTATTTTCTATTTGAGCTGAACTTCTTTTTGCCGCATTCCTTGCACTTGGTTTTGACATTACTATGCAGAGCTGCCATTCAAAATTTGCCTGTTTTATCAAATTGAGCGGAATAGTTTTGAACTTAAATTAGAAAAATAATATCTGAACAAAAAACAACGACAATAACGGGAAAGTTACTAATTACACAATAAAACAATGAAAATCATAAATGCAATTAAATAACAACAACAAATCTTCCCTGTCAAGATCTTCCTTTTCCCATGCAGAACTCGCAAATGGAAGCTTTTGAAAAACGGATTGTTTTGGACTTGATTGACGCTTTTCAAATATCTGCATGCAAATGTTGAAAACTTTTTGCTACAAAGCATCTGCAAACAAAATCAAATGTCAAACACCTTTGAGCCGGGTCCTACAGTACAGATGTGTATAATTGGTTGATCAGTTGTGGTACAGTTTGTTGAAATTGTACTTTTTACTCACTTTTCCCTTATTGTTTATAAAATCACATTGAAACTTTTAATTGATGCCTTCAATTATTCAAAATGGCAAAAACTGGTTGTTTTGATTTATTTCAATCGTATATCCTGTACATATACACTAAAACATACAAAAATATATTCTGTTGATGTAAATTATTACAGTAAATGTGTTCAACGGATAAACAATTCAACGGATATAGGTGTGGAAAGGTTAGAAATTTATGGGAGAGAAACATAAAATTAGGTTTGTTGGTGTTCGCCATGATTGAAGTATGTCTTAATAAAGTGCCAACAAAGAAGAAGGTGACTTTGACCGATGGTCAACTGATGGTGCGCATTTGTTCTTTTCAACCAATTGTGACCACATCACATTATCCTGAAAGCAACGGGAGGAAGTGGGAGTGGAGCAAGCGGCGCGCGATCGAACATTTCTCAGAAGAAACATTCACTGAGTAGTTGGATATGTTTTCTTCAAATCATCCGTTTCTGACGGCAGCACAGAGACGCAAAAAGAATTATCAACAATATTTGATGGGATAAATTTGTGCAGCTCAATTATAATGAGCGTTTGTTCCATTGGACTCGGCAGTTTTCTTTGAAATTTCCAAACCTGCCTGCAACAACTGTGCTGCACTTTTCCAAATAATTGAACACGAATGCTACTTTTGCGATGTTTTATTTTTAAATTCACTAGCGGCTAATTCACCGTTAGCTGTCACAAATTATCACTAATGAGATGCTGTGGGGGTTTTTTCAACGTGCCCGCGTGTGCATGTGTGCATGTGTGTGTGTGTGTGTGTGTGTACACATTCAAGGTATATTCAGGGCGGCCATTTCCTGAGCTGAATGTCTCACATTATTCATAATTAAAATCTGTGTTCAAATTTGCAACATTCAAATTGGATCAAAAAATAGCTTCATCTAGAGTTGAATGTTTTTTTATTTTTTGAAAAACAGCTTTTGATTCATTTGATTTATAACTGCCATGTTGTAACTTTTGCTTAATAGTAGCAATATTTGGACGCTTGTTCGTATTGAACAAAATCACCACTGTACATATAGTGCTTTGAACTTTCTGCAATTGCAAACTTTGACAACAATTTCAACTTTTCAAATATATTGAAATGAAAAATAAGCATATCTTTTCCATGTATGATTATTTTAATCTATAATGTAAAATTGTTCACGACTAGAGTTGAGAAAGTAAAATTAGTTCCATCTATTGTTTGCAATTTTATTTATTTTTTTCTCTTTTTGTTTCATCCATCGTTCAACTGAGCTATAGTTAGCTAATCAGCCGGAGAAAGTTATATTATTTATAGTATAATTAGTTAGCTGCTATTATTTACACCGTGGCTTCAATAATATCTGGTCAACAGCATCTGCGTGTTGAAAGCAATATTTTTTCCCTTCTCGTGCAGAAAGATTGCTGTTGAAGAAGATTCAAGCTATAAACAGGATGTTGAGAAAGTTTTGCTTGCTCATCATTGCTATGCTATTGTCAATCCTGGCACAGGACCGTTTCTTGTGTGCTTATACGTGCGGTGGAGACAAATAAACAAGTTGCGTGATCAGTGCGGTCAGAAATGATCAATTTTACCTTTTCAACTAACTATACAACCGTTACAGCGTACAATCTGACATCACACTTTGCTGTGCATTGTTAATTGTTTGATATGGAAATCGAAAGCAATTATGCAAATTTTTGCAACACGTGAGCAAAACGTCATTGTTTGGCAAGCATTGAAATGAAATGTTCGAATGTCAAGAACCAGGAAAATAAGCTTTTTCTGATTTTCTCTAAAAAATTGCATATATACGTTTGTATGTGTGTGTGTGTGTGTGTGTGTGTGTGTGTGTAGATGATTAATGCAACAGTTTATTAGATTAAACAATTGGTGTTGTACAAGTGGAATATAGCAAACCGGGTACAACGTAAAACGTTTGATTTTTACATTTTGTTAACACCTATTATAACCACTGACATTGATTTCTAGAGGCAACTTCGTGTGACCCGCATCTGTCAGTATATTTAAAGTGATCTGGAATTTGTACTTTATTTTCCATCCGACGTACTTCAACGCACACGGTGCAACAAATGGGAGGGGGTTATTTATCATCAACTGTTCACTGACACATGAATTATTGCATCTATATTTAATTCATTGTAATTTAATATACGGAAAAATTTTTCATCATCATTTGACACATTCATGTGTTCAATTCAATTCAATTCAGTTCACTTCAAACAACATAACATTACTTGCCAGCTCAGTTTATTAGCATATTATTAACATCAACTATTTATATGCAGATTTTTTTTAAAATCAAAGTAATCATCTCTTTCCACGCAGTGTTTGCTATACGGTTATGTGTAAATTGAAAATGCTTTTTTGAAGTTGTTTTGAATATTTGCCGTTTCACAAAGAGAGCTGTATAACAATTGCTTTTCCATTGTATTTTGCATGCATTTGCATTTTCTTTCAAGTTCATTCAGTTATCGTAAATTGTAACTGCTACAGTATAAGTTGAAACTGTTCAACATTGTCGCCAGCTAATTACACAGGAAATGAAAATATGAATATTATTATGTAGTGGTGATGATCATTGAGAAATGTCAGTGAAATTTCACTGCACCAACTTTCAATAAACAATATCAACTGTTTCATTACTTTTTATAATAATTAATTAATTAATTAATTAAAATTCACGACCACAAGATTTGAAAGAACGCATCAGATGCTTTTGCTTTTTCACAACGAGCCAACTGTTTTGGTTGGTTTTTATTTTTCAATTATCCGCCGTCACTGATGAATGTTAGCCAAAGGGTGCAGTTTGTCAACGACTTGGATCTTGATCATAATGTTGCAATTTTTTCCAAAACCCCATTTCAAATATGAATATTATAATTAAATGTTGACGCAGTTGCTTGTTTGTTTATTTCATCAACACATTGTGGTCATCACACATGGTGATCATTTATAACAAGAATTTCTGTCATTTTACATATAATATATGTATATGTTAGTATATATTTTGTTGTTTTGTTTAGTTCTTGGCATTCTTGTGAATTATGCTTTATTAATTTATGAAAATCAAGTTCACAAGAGTGAGATGAAGCGCGTCATTTGACAATGATTAATTTGTTTAGCAAGTATTTGTCGTTTTACTCTAGATCAAGAAGACGTTCATCTACGGGGGTGTTTATCAATATCAGTATGTCATTGATGAAATTTAGCGACAAATCAGATTTGCATGGAAATATGCATTTTTCTAAACAACCAACAGGATGATGATGTTTTGCTGCAAGTGCAATTAGAAATATTGCATTCCAGAGGTTGATGGAAACGTGGGCCACAACTTGTGCGTAAAAAGAAAATCTGAAGCTTACGCTAAAGTCACGTTGCACTGAAATGAGAATGATAATAATAATAAACATCTGAATAATTTAAGTGAAAAAAATGCTGACGTCTTTAATTGGAAAGTGAAAAAATCAAATTCTGTAAATTCTTCTTTCAAATAAATACCACGGAATAATAATTATTATTATTAATTTTCAAATCTATTACGCTAATTGCCGTTGCGATTCAATTATGAAAATGTACTTCTTGAATACTGGGATTATGAAATATAATGCACTTATCAGTAATTATTGTAATCCGAATTCTCAAGCATATAACAACGAAGAAAACATCTTTGAACGCTTTGAAATTGAAAACATCCTTTGTTCGCAAATAACGAAACTATTTCAGAAAATTATACGCTTTTTTTCATTATTTGCTCGTTTTTAATTTCAGATGTTTATTTTGCTGCTGAATGAAATGCAGCAATTCTAATTATGAATGACATAAATTTTGATCAGACCTACTGTCGATACTGTATCCTGAATTTTATTTTAGCTTTTAATTTTTTATTGTTCTAATTGAATATTTTGTATTTCATATTGATCAACACCAGTGGCAGGCTATTTTGCATTTTATATCACTTTATTCGTAATGCTAATTAAAATGCACATACAGTAAGACAGTAAAAAAACAAATGTACAGTAATTTAAAAATTCAATTTTTTGATTGTTCAAATTTGCTCTTTTTTTATATCAATTTTTATTATTCAATATATTATTATTCACGGATCATTTTAAAAATTTATGATAAGAATGTGCAGATTTCTTGCTTTATCTGTTTGTCTTATCATAGCTTGGCACAGTTTTATGATGACGTCACAATTGAAGCAGAGATTTTGAAAATGGAATATTTTCAAATTATTTCATCTTCATTTTAATTAAAATGAAAACTGATCAAAATTAAAATTATGTTATTTTTTGAAGTAAAAAAATTTTTTTTTTACGTTAATTAATTATCATCACAAATAAATAAAACTGATAATTTTCTATTTTGATAGAACATTGAAGAAATTCAAGTGAAATAATTAGCAGCAGCTAATAATGTTAGCAATTTGATTATTATTATTATTATTATTATTAAAGAAAAAGAAGTATCGCTTTTTTTCATTGACACTATTTTAAAGGCGGGAAAATGTGAGACAAAACCTGTTTTGAATTTACATTTTTTTTCCAGTCAAAACATTTTTTTGTTGATGTTTTGTCTGGTTTTAGTTTTTTTTTCACAAATGTTCACAGTAATTATTTGACGTTTAGTCGAAGCTAGAAACTTGTCCCTTCGTCAAGGAAGTTCTGCTATGGATCATTTTGTTTGTTGTGTAATTAAATTGGATTCAGAAGAAATTTTCCGCTCCTCAACAACTGCCAAAACGACAAAGTAATGCCCAATATCCGATGCTCAAGATGCCAACATTAATTATTAAAATTTTTGCAGTCCATTTTTTGGCGACGATTTTCACTTCGAAGTGCAGAAAAAGTTTCGACTGTTATCCTTTTATCTGTTCGACCACTACCCTGGTCGAGTGGCAAGACCATTGGGACGAATCACATTCTGCAAAGATGATATTTTCCGCTATTCTGGAGTGGAACGTTGGTTTCCGTTGAAACCAATTAGCCGACACTCGGAAGTGATTGTATAGCGTCATTTTGCACCTTAAAGCACAGCTCAATTTATATTTTATTTTTTGAAATTTCATTTTAGGGTAAAGTATGTCTCGAACTGTCCTACGAATACACGAATGACAGTAAACTTGCGAAGCGTTTGAAAGTTAGGTACTGTCTACTTTTGAAGAATACAATTTTGTCATACTGTACTCAACGCTGATGTGTTCAGGCTGCTCGACTTTTGTGATCTGTCCTTGCCTGTATCCAGACCAGGGGAACTGTATGCATTGGTGCATCTGCAGCGAGATGATGAACAACTTTTCACAGATACAAAAAAATTACGCGTTCGTCGTCTATCTCCGGAAAGTTATTCTATGGCCGAAGCAGTGTACGTGGACTTGCCCAGCGGATGTTTTGCCAAGCAAGCTGCAATTACCGACGAGGCAGATTTTTCCATAGATCCACATCCTACGACAAGTGTTTCGACGATTCTCAGGTAGAGAAAATTTTCCATAATTAATCAGAATAGAAAATGCAATTCACTTGATTCAGGGTGAGCCTTTGGCATGACATGCCTCGTTCATTTTCTACTTTCTTTCATGGTGAAGTGCGGGTGCCGTTGACTGGCGGCAGACGTCAATTTCACTTGTCCAATATTGCATGGTATTATTTGAAACCACGATCAAGGCCTTCTGAACGTGACCGTTCCGCCAAACGTAATCAAAGCATTAATGCTAATTTTGATGATCCGGGTGACTTGTGTGCTTTGAAGCTGCGAATCAGATACAACGTCGACCATATTTTACCTTCACCTTATTATAATGAACTGTGGCGATTGTTGCTTGATTCGCTGAGTTGTAAGGTTAGCTAAAAGAGATACAAGCGTAAAAGCTTAATGCGAGAAAATTTAATTTACAATTATTTTTTTTCTTACTGCAGCCTTTTCGTGCAAGTGCTTTATCCCTGCTATCCTGTTTGCCGAAGACAGAAGTGGATAATATTGTTCTACCAGTTGTCCGTATATTTTTGCATTCCAATCAAGTGAAAGCACTGATTCAGACTCAATGCATTGAAGAAATTTCCCAATGCCAGTAAGCAAAACAAACAATATTTCATTGAAATATAACCTTATCTTATCTTATCTTATCTTATCTTTATTAGTGAAAAATTATTAACATAATTTTCAAACTAGAGTTTCTGGTCAACTAATGTAGTATTAATAAAAGGGTTGGTTTACTGTTTTCTGAAGAGAATTAATTATCTGTTCAACGACAGTTTTGCAACGATTTTGAAATGTATTTTGTTGTTTTTATTGTTTAAACTGAAAACTTTTTATCCAAATTAATTAAATGCATATAATAGAACAACTTTGTAAATTTTTTGATGTTAATTTTCATGTGATCTTTTTAGAGATGTGAATACACTGTTTCGTAGTTGTAGCTTTGCTACTCGATGCGTATTTGAACTGATGAAGCTTGTTGGACATCAGTACTTGATCAGCACATTAAAACCATGTCTTGATAAAGTGAGAAAGTGTTTGATTGAATTGATGGAAAAGAATTTAAATATTTTGTTCAAAATTTCTCTTCATGCATTATTTATAATTACAGATTTATGCAGAAAGAAAGTGTTGTGAAGTTGATCCGGATCGTCTTCAGCCAGGTCAAAGTCTAGTTGATAATTTGGTAAGTGAATTTTGTTAGCTTTGATTTCAATCTGCGCATACACGTTGCATTTGCATTTAGAGAAACTTGGTTATTTATACAGAATTAGTTTTGTCGAGAATTGTCGATTCCAATCACAGATGTCCACAGTTGCTTAAAGATGCTTTTAAAATTCTTCGAGAAGTTACGGCTTGCTTTTATCCAAGTATTTGTTTGCTTTTGCTTTATGCGAAGCTGCAAAGGGAAGATGTTCATTCATTGTAGACCGTCTTGAAGTGCAATGGTTGGTGTTGAGTAGTTTTCTTATTATGCGATTTTTTGCTGCCGCTTTGTTGAATCCGAAAACATTTGGACTTCGAAAAGATAATCCAGTAATGAAATGCCAAATGATCTGATTTGCATAATTTTGCTTATTATATAATGTTGCACGTTTGATGAATGGAAACGTTTCTTTTTCACAGGATGCTACTGTAGCCAGAACATTAGCACTGGTGTCGAAGACGATACAACGTCTCAGCAATTTTGTCGTCTGTGGTCGAAAATTGTCTGAGAAAGAAGCCTTTATGGTACCTTTGTGGGAGAGATTCGCTGATGAGCGTCATCGTTTAGCATTTATAAAGGTAAACTTTTGCAATTTATTATTGAAAATGTAAATTATTAATTTAATTGTGCAAAATGTGAAGAAAAATTATTGTATATTTTAGTTTTTTGATCGAATATCATGCGTAAGCAGCGAAAGCTCAATGACGGGTGAAAGTGTTACTGTTCTGAAAGAAGGGTGGGTAGCAGTGGTGAAAGTTACACATGTCAGTTGTTTACAATAGTATGCATACTTTTCAGAGTGCTTTTTGAATACAAAGCCAACTCTGGCTGCTTGGGTAGAAGATGCTTGTCTAGTAAACCCCGCTATTGTTGCCTTACTGATAATGAATTCTACTGGTGCAAGCACAAAGGTATGTGATTGCACTTTCCTTGAACTTATTGCAATTTCTTAAAATCAACAATCACTTTCTTCATCTTCTCATATATTTTGCTTTTTTCTTTTCATTTATACTTTACTTGTTTATCATCTACCTTGTTTTATAACAACCGACTAATCATAACGCATGGATTAGCATTATATTGGTTGCTTGAAGATGTTTTACAATATCTTGGATTTGATCAGTCAGCATAGTTATATTTTGGCAATGCTTTTTTTTGCTTTTTTTTGTTTGAATCCTTTCGCATAGTCTTATTTGAAATCTAATTTGAATGTGAATTTGAATTTCTAGATTAATCGATCAATTTTGGCTTTTGTGTAGAAATGAAAATTTTTGTTTCTAGGTAGCGTCAGATTAGGCTTGTTGCATTTGTCCGATATTGTGCTTATACAAGCAATTGATGAAAAATCTCAGGGAAAGTTGGTAATGAGCATGATCAATTATAAATTTGCTTTTCAAATTTACTTTCTACATTGATATACATTTGTAAGGTTTTTGAAGTTGCAACGCCAAATGTTTCTGTAAAATTGGATGCTTCGCACAGTATGGAAATGGGAGAATGGTATATTAATTAATTCATTAATTACAACACATTTTTTATGGGAAAAAATTGTTATTGGATTTTTTTTCAGGATGGCGGCATTGAAAAAAGCATGTCGAAGACAACAGCTTGCATTGAAGCAAATCAACGATGCATGTCAGTATTATGAGATTGACATTGAGCAACAGTTGGAGAATATCCATTTGGCTTTTTTGCGTCATATTGAAACAGTTCGAGCGTGGAAAGGTGAGTTGTTGATTTTGTTTAAATTGAAAATTTTCAAAAAATTCTCAAATTGAATGCTCATCATCAACTTTCACAAATGATGAAAATGTCTACAATTTTGGACATTATAAACTTTTTTATACCATCAATAGTGTGAATGATTTATTCTGGAATAGGAGAAATTAATATTGTCGGTAATGTTTTGATTTTGTGATCATTTTCATATCTTATCAATTGGATCAGTAATGGCAAATGGAAATTGATTAAGGCAACTTATGCCCACAGGAGTGCTTACAATTTTTGAAGCTAGAATGCATTTAGCCAATAAATCTATTTTTCCATTTGAAGTCAGAATTTTAGCTGCTGATTTATGTCACATAATGATCCGTTTAAATAATTTTTTCAACGTGACATTTCAAATAAATTATCAAGAAAAAAATATGATCAATCAGTTGAAAATCAAAATAAAAAAGAAGCTTTTTTTTAATAAAAGAATTAAATTTGAATATTGAAATTTTGGAATGGAATTTTTGTACATTTAACAGCAGTTCCAGTTTGACTAGGAAGAAATTTTAATAATAAAATTATTACAATGTGGGAAATTTTCATATTTTATTGATTCTTATATTAAGAAGCTTCAAATGGTAAAAGTCAAGACGAACGACAAGATGTTTACACGCTAACTGGATGCTCTGATGAAATTTCTTCACAAGTTTTACACGACAGTATACAAGCAGTGCTCGCTTGTACGTATACTTTGGAGCAGGGGCATCGAGCTGCTCTGGTGAAATACCTGAGACAAATGAAGTATGGTTCGAAAGATTTACCAATAGGCGATGACAACTATTTACTGCTGAGGTCTCGGATTCGTGAATATGCATCCATTTCTTGGGCACCACTTTCTCAAGATGAAGATACAACATGCATTGGTCAGATGTCATCAACAGCCGAAGAGAACAACACCCTGCCAGCGAATGATTTCCAAAGCATGCAAACAGTCATTTAATCTAAGCCATACTCCACCGTTCTAGTAATTAATTGGAAAAATTTTATTTCCATATTTTAGCTATCAATTTTCTTTTATATTCTATTTTTTAAAAATTCTCTTTCATTTTTCTCGCTTATCTATTTTTTTTTTTGATTATTACCTTTTTATTATTTTTCTGGTCAATATCTCTCGGTGATAATGCCAAAGAATCTTCTGTTTTGTAGTATTTATTTTGCTGAAAACACTACGACAAGTATAATGTATTTTGCTCTCTCTCAATCTGTTATTTTTATTTTATCTTCATTGAATAAAGAGGAAGGTTTAATATCATGTATATATATACATATATTTATTTATTTTGTTACATTCAAGATTGATAAAACTTTTCTGCCGGATAAAATGACCATCTAAGCAGGCAATTTGCACAAATTCCACTAACTATACTTTACTTTTATTTTGCTTCTTCTTCTTCTTCTTCTTTTTCTCTGTAGATCACCAATAAATACACTGAAATTACGTTTCTTTGACTTGAAAGACAAAGCAAATCGTTCATCACATTGACAGCTTTTTATTTGTCTCAATTTATTTGATTTTATTTAAAGATCAATTTTATAACTACAAAAAAAACACGAATATATATCGTGCATTATTTATTTCAAAAAAGTTTTTCATTTTGAAATTGCAATCAGCATAATGAATATAAGGTAATTGTTATATACTTTCAGTTGTCTATATAATGATGTGAGAAATTGGAATTTTGATTTTTAATTTTATTAAAAAAAAATTCACCGTCCACTATTGTAATTATGATGCAGTAAACAATTTGCACAACACAATTGACGTCAGTATTAAATTACATTTTCTGCTCAAAGAAAGAGCATGGCATTTTCATATTTGTCTCAAGAGAGAAGAGAAATGAAATGAATATTTCAAAATAAAAATACATTAATGACCGTTTACAACAAACTATAGGTGCTATTGAAAAAATTATTGCATTGAAAGTGTTTTGTAAAAAAAAACAAGCTACAACAACTGGTTGTGCTTTGAAATTATGCATATAATTTTGAATTGAAAACTTTTATTTAAAACAAAAACAATCTTACCGTCGAAATGCATTATTTATTGAAATTAACACCAGCAATAATAATAATAGCACAACGACGAACCATCATGTTAAAAGAAAAATCCGAATTATCTGTCAATTAATAAAAATTCCACCATCAGTTCAGCATTACTGTAGATGAAATAAAGTATCAGTTAAAAAACCGGTTTTTAGTTTACATTTTTCCAGTCAAAATTGTACACTCGTTAATTTACATTTTGTCTAGACAGTGGCATTTGGTCGACGCTTTTCATTGGTCGATGAGCAATTTAAATTTCTTTGCAATTTTGACAGTGCATCATTTTTCACACACACGCGCACTGGCGCACTTCATCCAAGTTCACCTGATGCGTATTAATTTCTCATTTGATACGGCAGTGACTTTTCAACTTGTGAACATTTTCAGCGGTATGCGATGTTAATTTTTCATTTTCCAATTTTATATTTAATTGATCAAAACATTTATTTTATCTTTATTCATGCAAATTCATGTTTAATGATTGTTTTTTTTTTCTTTCTTCAATTCTTCATTTTGTAAATGTTGACAATTAATAAAACTGTGTTTCTGTTCTGAATAAGCATCTTTTTATTTATTAACGGCCTGGACAGGGAAAAGTTCAATACTATTAAAGATGATCTGGCAAAGAAAGCGTTATTCTTAATTAAATTTATTTTGAATTGAAACTGACAGCACTGGCATACGAACCATTTAATTAAAAGAACGAACCATGAGCTGTCTGCCATAAAAGGGAATATAAATTTCACCGCTTTGGCCCTAAATTCTATAATTGCATAATATTTGTTTATTTATATAAATGTTCGATATTAACATTTGATATAAACAATTTATGATATTTTAAAAGAATTTTATCCAACAATATATTGATTTAATTAATTGCAGTATTTTTTTATTTAGCTTTTTTTAATAAAATGTTTTAAGATGAATGAAATATTGAAATTAAATTTCATGATAAAATAATAATAATAATAATAATTGTTTAATAAAAAGTAAAATTATCAGATGATTTGAAATTTTGTGCAGATTTGTGGCATGCAGAGTGGGCAGAAATGAACGCATTATTATTGATCTGCTGCTGATTGTCCACGTGACATCATCAAAAGGGAGTCGAAGTTGGCTGAAATAATTTCGCATTGAATATTGATATCAAAGCAAGAGCTATAACCCGCCGAGTCGCACTTCCATCGACTGATTGCTGCTTATACATTTCAATCGAAAAATTATTATTATTATTATTATTATTATTATTACTATTATTCGACCGAATTGGAATAATTTTACTTTTACCATTTTACCACTAATCAACCGACTATCATCGTACGAATTTTCACTTGTGAACTTCATCTGTCAAGTTGCATATTGAAGAAGAAAAGTGAATTTGAAACAAAATAGAAAATATATCCTGTAAGTATTGCATTTTATGTACAACTTTATTGAAAATAAGCGTTGCCGGTGAAGGTCATTTTTTTCTCATAGGAATCTACTTAATGTGGAGATACGTTTTCTTTTTTTTTTTTAAATATATTTCACTTGTCGCGTACTTGGATTTGATCCAATCCATCCATTTTGTGGGTCAGTTTTGAATTCAATTATTAGCCTATTCATCATCTTGCTAATTATGTCTTAGCTGATGAACAAATTCCTATTAAACTGGGCTTAACGTAATAACTTTGCATGGTTTGTGTTGTCATCAGCTTTTATTGGAATGTAGTTTTCTCGTCGATTTTATACCAATCCGTGCAATGTACAATCCTCTACAGCTGGATACTTGTACAATTAATTATTTTATCATTTTTCAATAAGGCAAGGATAATTTTCTTTATTTTTTTTTTTCAAATGACCAAAAATGAAGAAGAGGAAAATTAATGCAAGACTTTGTTTGTCGTCTTTAGTTTAATGCGTTTTAATAGACGCATATGGTGAAGGCCGATTTTAGCTTTATCCAAGCAAGTTTCGCATTGTCGATGCTGGAAAAATCGATTCGCGTGTGTTAAATTTGCGTACAATCTTCGTGACAATCGCTTGTTTTTGTCTTTCATTCAGGAGGGTAATTTTCACTGTCATGTTGACATGATCAATTTTATAGTTGCCATTATGCTACATCATCATCATCTACCAAGCAGGCGTACATGAGTAGGAAAGAATATCTTGTCCGGCATTAAAAGTATTGTTATTCACAGAGATAAGTTTTATTATAGGTCGAATTGGACAAATAAATCATTCATTGCAAACGCATAAATAGGATACATATTTCAGTTGTTCACAAGAATTATTTTTAAAATTGTTGTATTTGTGCTTATGCTTGAACTATATTTGTTTTGTTTTTCTTTGTTAAGAGAATAAAATTAATAAAAATTTATTGATCATATTAAATTGGTTGCATAGCAGAGGAGGATATTTGATTTATAAATAATTTTAACTTTTCCATTGTTTCAACGTCAGCTTGTTAGTCAGTTGAACCGTTTGCTTGATGTTCAATCGTGGCAAAGCAATTTCCTGTTCAACGTTATGATGTTTATTATTTATTATAATGAAACTTTTGTTGTTTTCCATAATTATCACTGACAAGAGAGTGCATAATGAGAGAAGGAGAGAGAGAGAGAGAGAGAGAGAAGAAGCTTTCTTCTATTCAAATCAAGCAGAACATATAAATCCATTGGATCTTGTTGTTGAAAGAATGAAAATATAAAAATGAACTTTTTCCATTGATGTTCAAATATCTTTTACAAAACAAATTTTCACGCATCATTTTTTTTCTACAATATAATGATAATTTTAAAAATTTTCCACGTATGAATATTTTTCATCAAAGAAGCAATTTTTCTTTTGATTACTCTTCTTAAAAGCAATGTTTCTCTTTTAATAATAAATAAGGTTTATCTGAACTGAGCACAATTGGGTTGATGATAAGCAATTCTATATTTGCATAGAAGTTAACAAGAACACCAAATCTTGTAGTTGTATAGATTTATGCTAATTTGTCTTGCGTTGAACGCTGAGCGGGTCATTTCGTAAGAGCAGGTGAATAGATATAATTGACATTGGCAATTTGAAATTGGAAAATTAAAATTGATCAAATTAAGCACTTTAAGCATTGTTGTGAAAGATTATGATGTTTGAAAAGCAAAAGAAAAATAGTAAAGTAAGAAAAATATTTAATAAGGGGGGGGGGGCCAAAGAAAAGCAAATTCAAAATAGATGATGCTCGTGTTGAGCAGTAGGATGTGAAGATCGATTTTTGTTACGTGATGTGATGAGAAGCAGTGTTTTTGAAGCTTTTGCATTTTTGCGAGGATCGAAATGTGAAATGTTGCTGTCTGCAGTCTGAGGAACCACCTCCAGTATAGCTGCTTGCATGAGAATTTCGATTTGGCGTTCTGTGTGTCTGTTCATTTGGCGGATGCAAGCGTTAGCTTTCTTCACTGAACCATAGCTGGTGGGCTGATCGATCGTCGATTGGTCGGCATGATGGCATGTTTTCAGCGCTCAGTTTCCACTTCGACTTGGCCAATTTTTACCACACCACTTCTTCAAATTTTGTAAAATTTTCATTCACTTGATCACAGTAGATTTTACCCTCTGTCACTTTCATCATTGCTAATTTAGCATTGCAGATGCAATTTTGCAGGTAAAAATTTCATTTTGCAATTGAATTATTTTCAATTCAACAAAAATTAAAATAGCTATTTCATTATATCGTGCGACATTTGTAATATGAATCGATTGGTGGTTGCTTTTATTTCTTTTACAAAATTTTCCAACCATTACTCCATTCAACAACAAATAATTCTTGCACAATGAATGATCACTTGAACAATTGGCTTTCATTTTTCTACTCATCATTCAAAATATTTTTTACAATGCTAATTACAATTGTTTGTTTTATCACAATAATAACTTGCATCCTCATGTTATTCATTTGCAATAATGCAACTGATCTCATTTTGCATATTCAGATTGCATATGTGCTTTCTTTGCAATTTTTGGAAATTTTATCGATTGCTGTGCACAAATGCTATTCATCCACTGATGCTTTAACTTTAAATGCAGCATGTGAATGAAACTCACTGTGCAGTTTTTTATTCAAATGTTCATTTTATTCCATTCTCAGCGAATGATATTTTACAATGATCAAACTACTATTGAACAGATTCAAAACTGTGAAAAAATTATTGCTAGTTTTTTTCTATCACAAATTATGCATATTTGAATCAATTTTATCAACTGAAACTTTTGAAATGTGAAAAATGCATTCTCTTTTGCATTTCGCATACGTATGCTTTGAACGTGAAATATAATAACAGTTCTACATGTGACGTTCGTTTAATTTAAGGTGAAAATTTTTTATTCGTCATTTGATCATGCATTGCTAATTTTTCGGTGATCAATCAGCCAGCCAACTTGACGTCATCTGCATTTTTATTGTCCATTAAGATTATTTCTCTTTTATTTTTTTTTTCTTTTTCTTCTTCTATTATTCACCCTTTCACTTTTTCTCTTCAATCAAATGGAAAAAAATTTTGCCATTTCAATTCTGTTGATCAACAGCAACAACCTTCCACGTAGCAATTTATAATTTTTCAATTCTTCTCATCATTATTCATAGAAATAATAGCACTTGCAACTGCACGTTTGTCTGTCAATAGTGATAATGTGCACTTGTTCTCTTTTTTATACGAATTTTGTATAATTTTCAAGCGCGGGTGTGGCATAATTGAGAAAATTTATTATTTATTAAAATGCTCGTCTGTGAACTCAGTTGTCAATGAAAGCATTGCATTAGCAATGTGCTGAGCGATTTGCAAATGAATTGTCATCGACTAGATTGTGATTACAATTTTTTTTTTCACAAGTAAATTATTAATCAACACTTTGCAATGGCACAACTCATATGAACGAAGTTGCTCTTGTTTGGAAATTGAAGCTTTCTTGTTGGAACTTATGCATCTCAATCCGGAGTTCAAATATCCAATTGTGCCCGTAATTCAATGTTGATTGATTGATGTTTTTTGACATTTTAAATATATTTAAATTTGCATAATAAAAATACAATAATTAAATTGCAAAATCTGCAAACTGTATAAAAGTGGCAATGTGGTCAAGTCGATATGGTGGATTTGCAATATTCTGCTGTGAACAGATGCGTACGGAATTTCAAATGACAACTTAAAAGCATTTCACACTGAAAACAAGCATTCCGTGTCGTAGGAATAAAAAGGAACCTTCAAGTGCAATTTTCCAGTTGGAACATTGAAAATTAAGCTTGTATGGAAAAAAACAATAAATTAGACGCCGTTGTTAATTGATTATATTTAAAAACAGTATATTAATTGTCCATTTGTGATGACAACAAAGTTGACCAAAAAAGAGAGAACGAAAAGTTCGTTTCGATCATTTTTTGATTAGGCGAAATTTGTTCAATAATTTCTCTCCATTGAACACACTTTTCTGCATGACGTCAGTCAGAGGAGAACTTTGAACTAATTTGACAACGTCAAAATTGAAAAACCTTTTCACAAAATTGCTGGAAAAAGAGTCAAGCAATATTGTCAATTAAAATTGGTACATTGATTCAATATTGATTGTTTTCTTCTAGTTGCTTTGACTTTGGTCGGTTTTGGCTTGTTTGCAAAAAATATACCAATTCACAAAGGGGCTTGATAATTGTTTGGTTCTGTGAAACTTTTATTCTTGGAGAAATATTTCAAATTGCTTTTCATCCGTTTGCCTCATGTGGATCACAAACTGAAGGGGAGGGAGTGTGGAAATTTTTTTCGAACGTTTGCTTTTCAACAACTGTCACATTGCAGCTAACTGACTAGGTGGAATTGTGAGATGCTGATGAATGCCATTTCTTCCTACAACATAATATATTCCACTTTACAATTTTACAGGTGTATGCGTTTCAATAAATGTGCACATTTTAATGGTGACTTTTCTACTTTAATATTTTCATTGGCAAATGTGGTTCTTGTTTGGACAAGTTATTATTTCAAAATTGCATATAATATTTTGTGAAAATTGTTCTGATTATTCACTTGCTGAAGTGCAAAGTGATTACTAGAACTGCTTCAACATTCTTCTTGGCTATTTTTTCTCATTTCATTTCAATTCTTACTGTACATTTTATTGTACTTGATTAAAAAATGATTACGGTTATTTGTTCTTTTTTTTTTTATAAAACCAATGTATCAGTTGTTATTCAGTTGAGTTTTCAATTTCCATTGTAACACACTTATTAATAATTTCAAATTGTTGTTTATTTTACTGCTTGTGCTTATTTGCTTAATATGAACTTGTATTTGGTGGTTTAACAAATGCGTACAGTTGTGCAATCATTATATAGTGCAAATGCACCAATATCTTTAATTTTAGATAAAGTCGATTAATTTAGCTGTCGCTTTCAAATTTGCACGTTATCTTTGTTGTTGACTGTTTTCTAAGAGATTGAAATTTTCAATTAGAAAATTGAATTCAATTAAACTTTTGCAATTGTTGTTTTTGGCTTTTGCAATACATTCATCAATCACTTGAAAGAGCACTGTTTATTTTAATTTTGTTACTTTTTATTTTTCAACAATGAAAATTATTAATTTTTCATATATTGACTTTACTGTGTGCAAGTTGATTGGAGAGTTCTGTTAGATAAGAGTATTCTATTTTAGATTTCAACGTGCTAATCAATGACGTCGGTTAAAGTGGCTGTACGGGTTCGCCCGTTCAACAGTCGAGAAATTAATCAAAAATGTAAATGTGCAATATCTATGGAAAATCAACTAACAGGTAGGTACTTTATCAGTGTTAACGAGAATATTCATTCAATTCACTTGTTTTCAGTTATTCATGGCAGAAAGGATCGACAAGAAAGAACGCATAGCTTTACGTACGATTATTCATATTGGTCTGTAGATGTAAGCAAATTGTTCTCTTTTTATTTTTCTTCACATTCTACCAAGTCGGCAAATGAGACATTTCATATTTTCAGCAAAGTCACCCATCATATGCTTCACAAAAAGACGTGTACAATGATCTTGGTCTGGAAATGCTTGATCATGCATTTCAAGGGTAATTGTTATTAAAATTTCCAATATTGATCATCAAACATTTTCACATGCGAAAATAATTGCTTTTTAATTGAAACATTTTATTTAAATCTCAGGTATAATGTATGTATTTTTGCTTATGGTCAAACTGGTGCTGGCAAATCATTTACAATGATGGGCAAGCCTACTGAAGAAGAGCAAGGAATAATACCACAGTTTTGCAAAGATTTATTTTCTCGCATAAGTGCCAGCAACGAAAATTTGCAGTTTTCTGTTGAAGTAAAAAATATTGTTTTATTGTTGTTTGGAAAATTATTGCACTTTTTATCAGTTTTTTAATAATTTAATAAGTATTCTCAAGAATGCATACGTGATGTTTGATGATGTTAATTTGTTTGTTTTGTTCGAAAAAGATGCAAAAAAATTTTTTTTTAAATATTTATTCATTTAACTTCAGGTATCTTATATGGAAATCTACTGTGAACGTGTTCGTGATTTGCTGAATCCAAAAAATACCACAAATCTGAGGGTTCGGGAGCATCCTCTCATGGGTCCTTACGTTGAAGATCTTACCAAATTGGCAGTAACAACTTACGAAGATATTGCCAATCTTATCGACGAAGGCAACAAGAGCAGGTAGTATTTCATTTCAAATAATATTTTGCATATTTTTCAATTATTATCTCTATTCAGAACGGTCGCTGCAACAAACATGAATGAAACAAGCAGTCGTTCGCATGCTGTATTCACGTTGGTAGTTACTCAACGTCGTCATGACTCTGAAACCGATTTGGACACTGAGAAGGTTCCAAAGAGGAAATTTGAATATTCATTTTAATTTTTTTATCTGTTTCTAAAAAGCTTTTGTTAGGTCAGTCGTATATGCCTTGTCGATCTTGCTGGCAGCGAAAGGGCAGATTCTACAGGCGCTGAAGGCATTCGTCTGAAAGAAGGTGCCAACATTAACAAGTCGTTGACAACACTGGGCAAAGTCATCTCTGCACTGGCAGAAATGGTATTTTGCTGTTCTCAACTAAATTGCACAGTTCCAAGATTTGACTAGTTCAACTTTAATGACGCCTATAATATTCCATTTCCAATACGCATATGTTAATTTTGATTATTGATTTTTGATTGTTGCGTGCTGCGATAAGTTTGTGTACATTTCAGAGTTCTCAGTCGGGGACGATTGCGAAGAAGAAACGCAAAGCTGATTTTATTCCATACAGAGATTCTGTGCTGACTTGGATTCTGCGTGAAAATTTAGGTTTGCTGTCAAGTATCCACGTCAAGTACGTCTGTGTTGACTCTTCTTCTTCTGTTTAGGAGGTAATTCCAAAACGGCAATGATTGCGGCTATAAGTCCGGCTGATATCAACTATGAAGAGACTTTGAGCACTCTTCGGTATGCAAATTTTGTTATCTTTACCTGGCTCAGTTAAGATTGCTTTTCTAGGTATGCTGATCGTGCCAAAAAGATTGTTTGCCGTGCCGTAGTGAATGAAGATCCGAATGCAAAGATTATTCGGGAATTGAAGTCCGAAGTGTTTCGATTGAAGGAACTGTTGACCAAACAAGGAATCAATCCAGACAGTGATTTAGGTACATATGGTGCTCAGTGAATTCATTGTTGCCTTGCCTTGCGTTAATGTTATTCTTATAGCAATGGAAAGGAAAATTGTAGCTCGCCAAAATAGCGTGTATTCAGCAATGGAAGAGGATACTATTGACAGGCTCAAAGCATCCGAAAAGCTTATAGCGGAGTTGAACGAAACATGGGAAGAGAAATTACGCCGTACTGAAGCTATAAGGGCTTCAAGGTATGTAACGCATTCTATTATCTTGTGTATATATATATATATATATATATTTATTTATTTATTTATTTATTTAAACAAAGTAGTCATGCTGAGAAATTTTCAAAATTAATTACTTATTACCACTGTTCTATTGAATAATTTACATTACAACTGAGAACGGTTTCAGAGAAGCAGAGTTAAAAGAAATGGGCTTGGCGACACGTGAAGATGGTCAAACACTTGGCGTATTTCAACCGAAAACGGTACCAAAATTTTTTTTTTTTTTTATTAAATCAGTTCATAGGTTTTCTGTTGTATTTTATACAGGTTCCACATTTGGTGAATTTGAATGAAGATCCGCTTATTTCAGAATGTCTCCTCTACTATTTAAAAGAAGGAACGACAAAGTACGCAGTTAAAGGCGTTATTTTGCCATAAATTTTGTTGATTTGTTTATTAATTATTATTATTTCAGAGTAGGTCGTGCAGATGCTCCTGTAAGGCAAGATATACAACTTAGTGGACAATGGATTCGCACTGAGCACTGTGAATTTGAAAACAAATGCGGTATGAATAAAGTTAATTTATATGAACAATGAATGAATCTGAATTGTGCATGCAAAATTTAAATAAATGTTATTAACAGGGGTCGTTGCGCTAGTTCCACAAGATACGGCAATGTGTTTTGTTAATGGCAAGACAGTTAACGAGCCGACGGTACTTCATTCTGGAAATCGGGTTATTCTTGGAAAATATCACGTTTTCCGTTTCAACAATCCACAAGAACTGATGCAAAGTCGTCACAGCACTGTACAGACAAGCGAAGAGCCGATCGATTGGTCTTATGCTCAGCATGAACTATTGGAGAAGCAAGGAATTGATCTAAAAGTAGAAATGGAGAAAAAGTAAATTTGATTATAAAATGTTCATTGAGTTGGTAAAATAGTTTGCTTAAAATTACAAAGTCAATTATTATTCATATGCTGAAAGTAACAACATCAGAAATCAGGGTTCTGTTCTGTTCTGTTCTGTTTTGTTCTGCATAGATACGAATAATTTTTATAATTGTTCTGATATTTGATTTTTAATTTGATTCAGAGTAATGGAATTGGAAGAGCAGTACAGAAAAGAAAAAGAAGAATTTACCATTGCTTTTGAGAAGCAAAAAAAGGTGAACACAATAATTATGATTCTAATTATTGTTCTTGTGTACTTACTGTCTGGAATATGCAGTGATAAAATATGCGTTTATATTTTGTATTGTCCATTACAACAGATTTGTCAAGTTACTTTTTGATTTAGGAATATGAGACGAGGATTGAAACTCTCCAAAAGCAAGTTGACCTAGCGCAGAGTATGATTAGTTCAACTTCTTCCATTTGTACATGGGACAGTGAACGAGTTATTGGCATTCAAAGCTTTGGTAAGTGTTGTTGAAATTTCATTTGCATTACAAAAAATAAAAAATAAAAAACAGTTCACTGTATTTAGATGAAAACAGTTGGAGTGAGCATGAAGAAGCGCTTGCTCGTTGGGCATTCATGAAATGGAAATATTTCCAGTTTACATCGCTTCGAGTATGAATTGATGCGAATATGAGACAGTTTGATGATTTTATTGCTATTCTTATATAAGGATGATTTATGGGGAAATGCAATTTTTTTGAAAGAAGCAAATGCAATAAGCGTGGAATTGAAAAAACAAGTACATCCTTTCGATACTTTGCTTTCAACGAAAAAAAAAATAATAAAGTATTATATTTAGGTCCAATTTCAATTTGTTTTATTAACTGATACAATGTATTCACCATTGCCGCCTGATTTGCTTCCTCCTGGTGAAGATTTGTCTTGTCGTCCGTATCCGAAAACTGTCGTTGCTGTAGAAGTTCAAGATTTAAAAAATGGAGCTATTCATTTTTGGAGTTTGGAAAAATTAAGGTAACGTAAAACAGTTCAGCTTGAAACAGTTCAGTTGGGCACTGTTGTGCACATTTATGCTTGGCAATGGTGTTGAAGTGATTGGCGCATGGTAGTTTTTACCATTTTGCTTAATAAGCCATGTTGTTGTCTGTTTACAGACAGCGCCTGACGCACATGCGTGCAATCTACAATGTGGAACTATATGTTAGTCCATTAATAACTCCAGATTCTACTCATGCAGAGCAAAATTTGTTCCAATGCTGGTCTGCGTGCTCGAATCAAAGTCATTTCAACTTTTGCCACTTGGCGCCCAACAGGTTAACATCTCTGCTTGAAAACTTTCGCTCTTCATGTACTTCTTTTGGCATGCATAACAACTCTATGCGCCTATCTTTCAGTTCTGCTTACTAAAGCACGCATATTTTTTACACTTGGAAAAGGACAGTTTATTCCTTCTCAGCTTTCTCTTTGTTGTTGTTGTTGTTGTTGTTGTTGTTATTTTTAGATTTTCCCACTGTCCATTTCTTATTTATTTCAATTCCTGTGTTTTTCACCACTGTGCTTGCACATTGAAAAAATATGATGTCTATCTGTATATTGTTCTTCAGGGGTAGTAATATGAGAGTTGAGCGATAGAAATGAATTTTTTCTTTTTGGAGATTTTTCAAGCACCTGCTGAGCTTTCTGTGTGTTACTGTTTTACATTATTACGTTTTGCATTTTATTTTATAAATTGTCATTTTTATCAGGCAAAGATTGGAACTGATGAGAGAACTATATATCAGTGAATACAGTGATTGTGGTCCAAATTGTACAGAGGCTATTATGGATAGCATAAGTGGCGCGGATCCTTTTTACGATCGATTTCCATGGTTCCGCCTGGTTGGACGTGCGTTTGTGTATTTAACAAACTTGATGTACAATGTTGCACTTGTTCATAAAGTGGCGATTGTGAATGAAAAAGGTGATGTTCAAGGCTATCTTCGTGTTGGAATTCAAGTTGTAGATAAAGGTATGACATGGTGAAATTTTTTTTGCACAGAGATTAAATTTATTCTTTAGCTTTTGTAAGTTCTGGAGTTTGAAATTAGAGTAATAAATATATGTATAACTTTAAGTAAAAAAAAATTAGTAATTAAAGTTTACAGGATTATACATCAAAGTAGAGTTTAAAATGAGAATATGGCAGTTTGATTGATAAAGTTTTTTTTTTATTATTAAACAAATTATCTAATTACCTCTTGTTCATGCCTCGACAATTTTAGAAGAGGAGAAGCCTGACATCAACAACAGAGTGCGACAGTGCGCGAGGCTCACCTTTCGAGAAGAAAAAATTTTTAAGCGAAAGTTCCAAAAAGACGTATCTAATCACAGCATAAATGCTCTGACTCTGGAGGACCGCGTCGTTGAAGGAAACAGTTCTGAGCAGCTCAATTTGAATACAGGTAGTTTATTATTATTTTTTTTTTCATATGATGATGATGCGGTTCATGTAACCAGATATAAATTTCATTTAGAGGGACATGGCAGAAGCAGCAATACATTGGAATCATCGGCAATAGCTGGGAAGAGCTTTGGCAAAACGACTTCTGTTCCTCTGGAATTTCCTGCACACATGAAAGAAGATCAAGAATTTATATTTCGCGTTACCGTATTGCAGGCTTTGAAAGTGCCTCCTGAATTTATAGATCTTTTTTGCCAATTCAAGTAAGCGTAAGTGAATATTAAAATGTACAATTAGTGAGCAGGATGTGATTCTAGCTTTTTGCATCGACACGATGAAGCATTTTCTACGGAACCAATTAAAAACAATGGAAAAGAAGCATTGTCATTTTATTATGTTCAAAATGTAACCATTGACTTATTATGATTGCCAAGTTTTTTATTCCAATGTTATTCAGCTCTCAGTGACCGTTTCGAAAGCGTTTTTGCACTACGTAAATCACTATCCTATTATATTTGAAGTGTTTGGTCATTTCCAGCCCCAAGCTGGAACAGATTCATTGATTCCGATGAAGAATGCTCCTAGCAATGTGTTTTCACGAGAAAACTCTTCGTAATATATTGTTAGAGCACAGTTGATAGCGGTTAATTTATTTACTTTGAATTTTAGATTTTCTTGCAGAAAAAATCCTGTTTTTCAGCCAGATCTAATGATATCTACACCTGTGAAATCTCACAGAACGGGCGCTTTGCCATTATCAAGGTGAGAACAATAGTAGCAATGTATTGTGCGTAATGTCTCTCTAGCGTGCGTATGTGCATGCATTTTTTAGTTGCAATCCCGTGCGAAGCAAGTATGATTTATTGGTATATTTCGAAATTTGTGAATTAGCACAAAATGGAGAATATTCTCCAGCTTGTGTAGACCATACTCAAAATGCTCCGACACAAGGAGTCTTTTTGTTACATCAAGGCATACAGAGAAGAGTGCGCATCACAATATGTCATGAAAAGTCGAGTGATCTTAACTGGATTGATTGTCAAGAACTTGTCATAGGTATTTGAACCTTTGGTATTTTCAGTCTTGTTAATACGCGTTTATTGATATTTCAGGTCGTATTCGCAGCACGCCAGAATCGAATTTAGAAGATATTGACGTGTTGTCCCTAGGACTTTTTCCTGGACGGTACACCGAAGTTCAAGACGATGACAGGTAAACTTTTCTTTTTGATGCACTGATAATAATTAATCAAATTATCGCTATGTAATTTTTGTTTATTTGAATTTTTTGTAGAGTTTATTATCAGTTCGAAGCTGCTTGGGATAGCTCACTGCATAATTCACCTTTACTTAACAGGGTGACACCTTTCGGTGAACAGGTCTTCATGACGGTGTCCTTGTATATGGAGGTGATTAAATTTTTTTTGAATTGTGTGCAATAGCATTTTATTAATATATTCGTGTTTCAGATTGAAAATTGTACTCAGTTGGCTGTGATCAGCAAAGATCTTGTTGTCGTTTTGTACTCCAGAGATAGCAAGCTTTCTGCAGCCAGTCGGTAAGTTTTGTCGGTAGTCATGCACACACTACTTATCATTGATTGATTTAATTGCTGCTATATGAGCAGTTTTTAAAGTTTTTTCCATAAATTTCACATTTCAAGAATTGATGTTTATTTACTTGTCTTTTTCTGAATGCATGCTCTTGAGTTGTGATCTTTCAGATATTATATATATATATATATATATATTATTATATATTTGTTTTTATCATATTGTTTATTATTATTACTGTTACGTTGATATGTATCGTGTCTTGTTTATTAAGATTAATAGCCCGAATACCTCAGAAGTTTTATATAAAGTGAGAAATTTGCAATATTGGACTTTAATTATAATCCTTGTTTAAATAAAGCATATTTTTATTTAAGATCTATCAGAAGTTTATTAGCTGGTTCATTTCATTATCCAGAACGAAATAAAGTTTCTGGTGTTTACGAACTTCTACTTAAAGAGGCAGTTGATTCAGGTAGCCCAGGTACTTGGTGGTGTACGTTTAATTACTTGTGGTTGTATTTTGCTATATTATGCGGTGTGGTGCGTGTGTGTGTGTGTGTGTGTGTGTGTGTGTGTGTGTGTATGTGCATTGAATGCTGCCATTTGCTAATGTTGTAAGAACTAATTTTTTTAATGAGCTTTTAGTATATTTTATTTTCATTTTATTTATTTATTGTATTTTTGCAATATGAAGAAACATTGTATAAAAGAAATAGTGAATGTGTGAACAATACTTACAGTGACAAATGAATTAGACCGTTTCAAAGGATCAATGCATGAAGCAGTGCAAAATAGCAAAATATTTAGTGTTTCTGTTCAATTTAGTGACAATTAGTTTGTGTAGTACATTGTTATAACTGTTTTGGAAAGACATAGACATTTTAAAAGGTTCCCTGCGAAGGAGAAGACGAGTCCTGGACACATCATCAACTTACGTCAGAGGAGAAGAAAATCTTGGTAACTGGCGTCCAAGAGGTGATTCTCTCATATTTGATCATCAGTGGGAATTAGAGAAGCTGACTAGATTGCAAAATGTGAGTAAATGAAATTTAATTTTTTATGTTTTTTTTTTGAATTGCAACGATTCCTTCCTTCTTTAGGTTGAACGAATGCGTTTGTTTCTGCGCCTGCGGCAACGTTTGAAAAGTGTAAATTTGTTGGGTAAATCATCATCATCGTCAACAGATGAAGAAGCGACGAATGGCATGAAAACCCCTGTTTCGCCTACGGAACCAAAATGGCCCATTCCGAATCAAGTTACGCTGAGTGATAAAGAAGAAGGAATAGTGAAGAAAATTTTGAAATTCATCCGCCTTCACATACCGATAAACAAAGAACCGCCAACGGGAAATAAGTCTGCAGCGGTATGTTTCTCAATGGCCTGTGTAAAAATTGACCATTTTTAAATTTTTGTGTAAATTGAAAATGGATTTTTTGCAGGCAACAACAGACACAGCTTACGAAACGGACACTTCGACATTCGGCAACAGTACCTCAGCTAGCAGCGTTTCATTTTCGTCCGGAAAATATACGTCTAGGTAAGTTGAAACTGATTAAAAAAATGTCGTCCACTTTTTTATGCATAATTGAATGCTTTTTCAAGCGACGAATCTTCTTTTTGTTTTTCAAGCCACAATGATCTTGTTTCCAAGGTGAAATCACGTTCTAGTAGTGATTTGAAACACTTGTTGAGCCCAGAAGAAATTGATAAGCTAAAAAAATCTCTCAGCTTTAACAAACTGTCAGCAGTTGGATTCTACATAGCTGAAGTATTTGTTTGTCAACTTGTGCATCTTCCACTTGTATGTTATTGCTTTATATGCTCGTTTTTTTCATGCAGGTTTTTGAGAAACGAGTCGGTGTAGTTGTCTCAAAAAAGGGCTATATGAATTTTTTGGAGGAAAAAGCACGTGGCTGGAGAAAGCGATGGGTGGTATGCGTTTTGCTGTATATGTATACTCACTCAGTCTAATTGTTTGCATGATTTTCAAATAATTTGTTACCATGATTTTTTGTTCCAGTTCATTTCAAAAAATATTCCAAGAAACAATTTCAGAATTGTCTGCTCTGTTTCATAATTTTAGGTGTTATTGCTTTAATGTTCGCTTTTTGCAGAGTTTAAATTTAGGTTGTCAGAAGACCGTACATATTGTTATTTAACGATGAAAAAGATCCCGTTATACGTGGTTTAATCAACCTGGCGTATGCTCGAGTGGAATATTCAGAGGATCAGCAAGCTATGTTGAAGGTGAGTTCCAGAATGATGGGTAAAGGTTTTTATGTTTTTTGAAGTAGGTTCCGAATACATTTTCGGTGTGTACAAATCATCGCGGGTTCTTGATGCAGACGTTAACTGGTGAAGAAATGCAAGATTGGCTGTATGCTATTAATCCACTTTTGGCTGGTCAGATGAAGTCCAAACATGGCAAACAGTGTGATTCTTAAGAAATGAAATCAATCTCTTATTATGAGTTCCTTCTTCTTGACCCTCAGTGTTGCTTGTTCTGCGCTTTTGGTGTTAGCCGTTTCTTCAGTTATTGCTGAAAATTTTGCGGCGTTTAGAACAACACTCATGCCGTCTTCCAGCCTGTCATGTAAAATAATGTCGTTGCTTTGCTTTTAGCCGGTCCGCTTTATTTTGCTTCTACACTGGTGCAGTGATGGTGTCGAAGTCGAAGTTATTTTTTCCTTTCTTTACAGCCTACGTCTCAGATGTGGAAAAAACTGTGTTTTTTAAACTTTGCATAATATTGGCTATCCTCATGAGTGATATCCAACAGCAGTGCTGTTCATTCACATGCGTTTTCTCGGTGATAGACACAGCATTGTGCAGAGGCATCTTCCATGTGAATAATGTTCAACTGGTGTTGCGATTGGATTCAACTCGCAGTTGCTTCCAATGAAAATGACCACCACACTTGTCACTTTAGCGCACGCTTCGTCATTAATCTGAGGACTGTTTTCAAAATGCCTTTTCTGTCTTCTGCATTTCTGAGTGAAAGTAAAAACACTTGATGTGGATGAGGATGTTCTTCCTTGTTTCGATTTCTATTTTATTCGCTTTTATCGATGCATTGAACAGTTCATTTAATCTTTTTCAAAATTACATTTTCGCTATGGTAGGCAATATATAGTGACAAAAGGATCACAAGTTCATTAAGCTTAATTCGGCGGTAGATGTTGTTTTCATAGGAAATTTTTGGTTTTTTGCATTTATTCTAATTTATGTTCAGTTTCAGATACGAGCAGAAATAAATTTTGCAAATAACAAACAAGCAGTCAGCAGTTTAAACAGAACAATCAGCAATTTGCTTTTGTAAAAAATATTTTTCTTTTGTTGTCTTGCCTGCAGATGTTGCTGTGGTATATTAAGAATGAATGAATGTCGAAGACTTGTTGTTAAGAGGTTGAAGGTTTTGCCATTTCAAGAATTTTCAATGCCAGAAGCAATGGGCACTTTCCGTTGGTCAGCAGTTTGTGTGGTCGCGTCACTTACCAGTAGCTCAGTTTGTGCATCATGATCTGTGGAATTGCACAGACGAAAGCAGATGCATCGCAACTCTTTTCGAGCCCGTTGATCAAGCAAGCTGAGCAAAATTCTGTACTTTACACTTTGCTGAAATAGACGAGGTAACCAAGTGTCGTCGTGCAACAGTAGCCCTGGAGAATTTTTCAGTTGAATGGCCAAAGCTGCTTTGAGACGGTTGAAAATTTCCGCTCGGCATGACAACAGTACCTGAGTTAGAAATGAAAACATCACAACGGAAAGAAATGCAACGCAGATGAAAAACCCTTTCACAGCATTTTTACTCTGATCCAATTTGTGACCTGTACCAATCAATAGCCAGCTGTAGATGTTCATTTCCATTGCTTCAACGATGCTATCACAAAGTGTCAGTCGGGTGAGCAGCACTGTGGCCAAAAATATCAGCACTGAAAAGCCAGTTGACAAAGCAGCGACAAGTCGAAAATCACTCTCAATATGCAGAAGATGAAAAATTCGTAACAGCAAAGCGTACAGTGCTGTTCCATAATCGATGGCAGTTCGGAAAAAGAGAAACAAGCCTGGGACAAACCATATTGCGAGAAGAACTTTTCCAGTCAGTGTTCTCGGAGCAGGCAGTTTGAATCCTAGGGAAAATGCAAATGCATAATATTGAGGTAAGTGAAATTTTAACATTTGAATGACATCTTTTTACATGATCAATTGCTTGCTCTTTTGCAAAACATATCACTCTGAAGGTAAAACACTGTCCAAACACTGGCTCTGTTCAAGCGTGGAACATTTTAAATGAAATGACAACTGATTTGTTCAATCACTTTAATGAATAATGCGCATTTCAGATTGAATGAAATGAATGATTTTTTTTATGAGAAAATTAAAAATCAGCTTGTCACACGGAAGCTCCACGATGTTCAAACTGCTGCTACTACTGCTACTACTACTACTAGTACTACTACTACTACTAATACTAATACTACATTTGTGTTAGAATGAAATAATACTGAGATGGGAAACACATTTTTACTTTATTTTAAACGGAAACCAAATTGGCAGTTAGTGTCTGCATTTATATATATATATATATATATATATAGGTGTGTGTGTGTGTGTGTGCGTATGTTAAGCGTGCAAATTCGTATGACACGCAATAAAAAGAATTTAACCACGCAAACGGTGGAATAGTGGAGAAAATTAGCACTAATTTCGTTAAAGCAATAAGCTGATGTTTGTTCTTAGCAAGATGACATCATTTTCTTGCAATAATCGTCGTCAGCTGATCTCGAGCATCATCAGCATTCTATCAAGCTGAAACTACTTGATTGTCAACTGAATGTTTGTTTATTAACCATTGCTATGCCGTGAAATTTGAACTATCTGATGAAGTTCTCAATTTAGATATCAGCTTCAAAAACAACTTAGCTGTTCAGCTGGCAGTTCAGAGAAGCGTAAACATTTCAAATTTTACCTTATTTTTGCTTGCATTTTTATTTCTGCTTAAAAAAAATTTTTTCCCCTAATTTTTATTAGGTGAACTGCGTGATGCGCAATGAACCAAACATTGATCTTATCTTGATATAGTATAAGGGAAAAAATGTTAGCAGAATGCTTCTTTTTTGTTTTTTTCCTGCTGTTCTCTACTGAAAGAAGAATCAGATGCAATGAAATCCCGTTATTGACAAGATATTCTATTCAATTTACGCGTGTTGTAAGGAGAATGAAAAATTGAATTGAATACATCGCATACCTGTCGTAGAGATGGAAGCGAGCACCAGTAGAAACATTTGAGAAAAGCAGACGTAGCCAGCATGTTTAGGGTTGGGGTTTGTTTCCAAAAGTAGCTGCTCATACCAGTCGAGTAAATCCAAACTTTTATTCACCCAAGTGAAGTAGTGAATATCCTGTTGGTCTAATTCAAAGTGCAATCCAGCGATGCGTTGTAAAATTTGATCTCTGCGATGCAAAGTTGCTTCGGCTAAGCTGGCGTCGTGGTCGAGCTGTTGTTGAGCTTCGAACAGTGCAAGCAGGCTGGCGACAAGCAACTGGGATAGAGTCAAGGCGGCCAGCAGACGAAAAGGGGTGGAGTTCAAAGCCGCTCTGAAGCGTCGACAGTGTTCCAACAATGCGTTGCGCATGTTCTGAGAGCGAAATATTGCCGAAGAGCAAGCGCCTGAGGATGATGTAGAATACAAGCTCGTGGTTTCGGTGAGATCGAAAATGTCGCTGACGATACAGCAAGTGTCTGTGGACATCCAGTTTATTTATTTCGAAAACTTGCCGTCGTCACCGAATGCACATCAACAACAACACAGCTAATAATTTTCCAGTGATCAGCAATTTTTAAGCTTTTGATCGACGACAGCGATTGACCAGCAAAGAGAATCCCGCCGTTGATTTCATAATATTTGAAGACAAATGTGACCGTTTGGCGTCGTCAACTACTACTCTTTCACAAATCTGTCTCAGCGTTGCTTACGATGTCAGCAGCGACATCTGTTTCAGTTTCCAAAACGTTTGCCCACTGTGTGTGTGTGTGTGTGTGTTGGAATGTTATCATTTTCAACGCTCCGCCTCATTATTTCTTGAACACTCATCTGTTGCTCAATTTTCCTTGTCCGAGTGAAAAAAAAACACAGATGTTAGCAGAAAGCAGATGTTGAATTTATTTTACTGTGCTGCATGTTCAACGTCGTTTTAACAAGAACAGAGATGGAAAATTGGAAATACCAAATCCCCATCCCAAAAGCACAACTGGAAGTGAGCTCAGGCATTGCCGAATTCCAAAGGATTTTTCAAACTAGGAAAGGAAACTATTTGTGACAAAAAAAGCAAACAAAAAGGTGACAAGAAGCAACAAGCATTTTCTAGCTTTTTTCAGTGAAGTTGAAAATGAACAGATTGACCAACTGACCAAGCAAAAAGTTGAAGTTATATGAAGAATATGTGGTTAATATTTGATAAAAGAATTCAGTGACGTATAAGGAAAAAATGACATGGTTATTCAATTGAATAGCGGAAAAAGCTGTGAAATGTTGAAGCATTCTTTTAATCAAAGCAGATTTCACTTGAAATGAACAACTTGTACGCTGCATTCTTATACGCTCAAAGCAGTGATAACCGTAAGACGAATGATAGCATGGAATATTTTTCTCAGTATACTGTTGCTTTATCGAAAAGTTTTACACTGACTAAACTGGTGCTATCATGTTCACAGCATCGACATTCCAATTTTACATCATTTTATTCTATTAAATTCTGCTTGTTTTATTATTTTTTCTTTTTTGCTTGCTTGTAATAAACCTATTTTCTAATTCTAATTGCTTTTCATAACGTCCGTTGAACTTCTAAAATGAAACTAATAAGTATTATGCAGAAAAAGAACTAAAGTGATCAAACTGTTGCACGAGAAAATTTCAACTTTGAAAATTTTGCTCTCTGTCGTGAAACTGTAATCAGTTTGCAGTGAACAAAGCTCTGCTGCAGTAATTGTATGGAATTTCATGTTTCAAGAAATACACTGTTTTGTATCTGTAATAAATTGCAACAACTGACCTCATCTTTCCAGCATATCATGCGTCATTTACTTTATTCAGTTTGCCAGATATTTAACTTTAGCATTATTCTTCAGAAGCGGTATTCTGTCCAGTTTTATAATTAAATTATCAAAGTACATCAAGAGTCTTTGTTAAAAGTCAAACACTGAAATTGTTAAATATTCGCTTGCATGTAAAAGCACTTGGTCACAGATATAACATTACATAACATTGTGACTGAATGACATTGTGACATGTAGAGTGTATTTGGACGAATGTTTTTGAAAGCAAAATTGTTGAATAAATAAATATCATTTAAATGCTATTTATTTCTAATTGATGTTGACAGTGAATCCGTCGCTTGTGGTTCAGTTGATCAGGCTTAACTGCTTCTTTGATTATTGATCAGTAAGAGTGAGAACGGCCATGACGAAAAGAATTTGGCCATTGCTCAATTCGTAGAGTGAACAAACAGACATAGAACCTCAGCATTTGAAAAATTGATTTTCACTAGTCCAACTTAGAAAAGTGCCAAGTTGGGCTGCTTAATCAGAAACTTGCCTTAAGCGGCAGCTTCGCTTTCTTCTCAGGAAGACGTTCATCAAGGAAAGCAGGTTCAATGTGACGAGTTTCATCATAAAAGCAGCGTATTGACATCACATCGATTAAGAAATTAATCTATAAACAATTTCAATTGGCTTAAAGCCGAGGGAAATTACCGTCGATCCGCCTACGCTATTGGATTCTGTGTTGCTTGTTACAGAGAAGGCGAAGTGCGAGCTTTGCATTTACGACAGATCAGTTGTCGGCAAAGCAGCATACCTGCTGCTGAGCCCCTCAAAAGCAGGCTCTCGGTTTTATTCAAATTGTGCAATATACAATATTTAATAATTATTTAGTTAAAAATCATTTCCATGAGATCACGGTCTTTTGCCGAGTTCAGTAAAAGTGACAAATTTCGAGGTAAGTAAATATATATTATTACCTTGTGGTGATTTGTGAGGCTTTTTTTGTCGAAATAAACAAGCCCTATTTTAAACAGTTCTATGATTTTACTCGTTTTTAATTTTTCATTCATTCGTGTAGTAATCTTTGTAAACAATATTCATGATTGCAGGAATTTTTCATTTTATGGATTAACTGGCATTCTTTTCAAACTGTTTATGTTTATAAAATGCATTTGAATCTTTGCAAATTTCATTAATAATATCGCAAATATGAACAAACTCACTTAACTGATACTCAAAACAGATAATAGCTGCAAGTCATTCTATCTAGGCCGTGTAATAATACTAAACAGAGGCGAATCATCACCACGCGTGTCAGTCAAATGCAATCAATTTAGGTTTGGCTCATCGACAATTTTCTAAATTTTCTCTTAAATAAAGTAATTTTATCATCATCTATACTTCCGTTCACTGGTTCAGGTTTTAAAATTATACTAAATTTATGAAACTGATCAACTGATTGTTTGTTTGTGCTTGAAAAAGTTGATTGTACATACCGGCATTTCATGATGATAATAACAATAACATCAACAACAACAACAACAACAGTATTAATAATGGAACATTTCTGTTTTAGATACAGTTTTAGTTATGCAATGCAAAACAACTTTCTGCATGCATTATGATATTATAACTTTATTTCTGAGTTATTGTTCATTGGTTGAAAATCACTGCTACGTAAGCATATACTCAAAGAGCTATCAATGCCCCTGTTTTTATGTAGGTATTGATTGATAATTTTATTTATTTATTTTTTTTTTTATTGAGCAATCGGTTCCTAAATGTTAAATTTAAAATTATGCTGCTTTATTTTCTATGAAATTTTGTTCTTTATGATTTGGCACTTTTGTTAAAGTTGCTTTCTCTTTGCATTACGTAGATTAACATTTTGCCCTTACTTGATTCGATTGATGTTGATATAAAATGCACAGTGCTGTGCATATTTTAATTTTATTTTTATCAACGTTCTTTATTTTGTAATGCATAAATAAATAATTCTTGCTAAGCTTGTAACAGTCAATCTAAGCAGACAACTGCAATTCATAATTAATACATCAGAATGTTATTTTGCAAAATCACATGTGACAACAAATTTAAAGCTACTTTTAGAATGACAACCAACAATGAGAAAAAGCGAAAATTCAATCAAATTTTGTTAAATAATATTGAAATACAGACAGAGTGCTGATGAAAACTGATTTTATGATGCTCACTGGCTCAGAATAACAACATATTATGCAAGCTTTGAACGTATCTGTGTATACATACATATATAAATAAATAAATAAATATATATATATATATATATATGATTATTTACGAAATTTTTATTGTCACAACTGAAATTACTATCATCAATAAATAATAATAATTTATGATGCAATAAGAAATATATCTATATAATTATGAGGGACTTATTTATATAACTTACTTTAATTGTAGAATTTTCAATTTACTTTATGAAAATTATTGATCAAACAGTTAACAAAATTAGCATTTGTAGGAACAATAATAAATAGTGCAAAACAGTCTACATCTTTCAGCAGCTGTTGTTTCACTGAAATCAGCAAAACAAATTGATTTAACAGAAGTAAGCTTCACATTTAAAGCTTAAAAAGTTTGATTAGTTCTTTTGACCTTTGGAAATAAAATTAAAGCAAAAGCACTTTGTATTGAAAGTAAAGTTTCCAGCAGAATGTTTATCATATAATTCAACAGTGACATCCTATAAATTTGCTATTAAATGTTTTATTTATTTTATTATACATCAATCTTATATGTTTCTCATGCAGTTGATTATTCAGGCAACCATGATTTAGTAAAATCCCACTGAATATTATTCCATCTTGTGAGATATTAATTACTCTGTGAATTCACAAACCATTCGAGCAGAATAATTAAGAATCAAATGAAACTCTTACATGGTACTGCTCATTTGGAAAACATCAATCACGTGCAAAATGCGTGTTCATAAAAGTAATAAAGCATCATTATTATTACTACTGTTCGTAATCAAACTTTTAATTTTTAAGCATCATGTTTCTTTTTCATTATACACATATTAATATTTTTTTCAATTACGCACACATGACGTGAATTATTTTATTCAAAAATCAATGAATATTCATTGAAAAAGTGAAAAAAAACAATGATTCGCTTGTCTTTCTTTTTTGTTCAATAAGCGGAAACTTCATTGCATTCAATGTTGCACAATGTTATAAAAATAGCAACTTTATTTTATTTGAATGTTAACGGTTGAATGACATTTTTTTTTTATTATTTTAATCTTTTATTTTTTAAATTCATTGAATTAACGTAGAATGCGAGACATTGAAATTTCAGCTGTGTGGTCATGTTGAAAAACAGCTTTGAATACTTTTTCAACTGAACTTTTGCGTTGAACATGAAGCGTTTGTCATAGTATCCTATGGTCAGACAATGTTTAAATTTTAATCAATTATTCTTAAATTTTCAATAATATGTTCACCTTTGGACTATTGCTTTATTTTCATATACTGTAATATACATACTGTAAAAAATCATAACAAAAAACATTTTATAATGAAGATCTTAATGCATTAATGATTTTCATCATATAGAAGCATTTAACAAAGAAAAGAATGAAATAAAGTTAAATTGTATAATTTTATTGAAATTATACAATATTTTGTTTGAAATTACCGTTGCGTGAAAGAAGAATGAATAATTAAGTACGTTGCTGGTATTGTTGTTGTTTTGTATATACTAATTGTATTGCATGTGAAATATGGTAGTGAAAATTTCATAAGAATAATATAAGCGATGAAATAACGTTCATTTCTTACTCTGTAGTTTAAATGACTTTCAACAGTGTTTCTACTGTTTTATCATGCTGTATGCATTTCAGTTAATTCAATCGATTCATTAATCATTTTTCTCTGAAAATTCTCTGCTGATTTGTTTCATGTAATAAAATTAAGCAACGCTAAATTTTCTTCGTCAAATTTTTGCACTGAAATGTAATTTTCTAGAAAGTATTTAGAACCTATTCGGGTAAAATCAATACAATGCTGCAGTGATAATGCAAGAGCCGAGCAGTAAAATGCAGTTGAATTTTGGCAGTTTAACAATAATGAAAGCTTTTCTGTTGTTTATCTAAAAAATGCGCAAAATGGTATATTAGAGGGGAAAATATAAATTGATAAAATCAACCTTTCTGATTTTATTCAACTCTTTTTATCTGAAGTAAAGATTTGAAATGAATATCTCTTCATCAAATTTGTCCTGTTATGTATTGTTGAATACTGTTGTAGAAGTATAGTTTTAATGTGAAATGTGGAATTTCTTTCCAACTCAAGCACACGCATGTAATAGCATTTAAATTTATCAGATGAGAATTTTTTACACGAGAAAAGCTTCACATGTGTAGAGTAAGAGTAGCATGCATTGTATTAAGCTAAGTGCCGGCTTTGTTACTCAGTTGATTGATTGATTGATAACTGTTAAACCAAAAAAAAAAGGAAAAAGAAAAAACAAACAAACTTGTACTCAGAGACATCAAAAACTTGCCTAATGTGCATCGCTTGATAATTAAATATTGATTTTGTTTTTCAAAATGTTCTATACTGAACCGTGTTCATTGCATTTGGCTGAGATATCAATTTTTTGATCGTCTGCTTTCGAGTGATTGTTTTTTTTTTGTGGTTGTCAGGATCGAATAACGTTTCTCAGAGCGCAGCAAAGTAATAATAATAATAATAATAATAAAGGGGGGGGGGGTTAAAATATTATCCAGGAAATGCGGTGACAGGCGTCAGCTTAAAATTAATCTTGCCTTAGTCGATCCGACGATCAGTCGATCCTTTTGCCTCATTAGAGGGCATCGTTTCATCTGAAAAGCGAGTGAGTTGCAATTTGTGCGCATTGACGTAACCAAAAATTGTTGCCCATAAAAGCGTCGTGGTCAAACGTTGTATTATTTTTGCTAGCCATTTGCTGCTCAGTTCAGCAAGTGATGCTTAATCGCGGAATTTTTACTCACAGCTTAAATTGTTGATCAACTTGCATGCTTTCATCAGGTGATTGGAGTTGTTTTACTTTGCTTTTGTTGTTCATTTTGCATTACAAGAGCTTTTGATGAATAAATTTTCAGATTCAAATTTGTTAACAACTGGCCTGTGTGTGGGCGCAGTGTTGCTTGTGGGTGTGGTCGCGGTAACGGCTTGTTTTGCCAGCCGTCGTCGCAACCGTCACCGGTACAGTTATTTGAGTCCATTGAAAGATCAGCTCGAAGCAGTGAGATCGAACGAAGTGAAGCCTGTGATAAGTTTGAAAAATGCCGCAGGTCCGGGCGGATTGAAGAAGTCACCATCACCAATGCAATCACCGGAAAGTGTGGATAATGAAAAGCAGCAGTCGGCAAATGTAGACAACGCTGGCGATGAGTCGAAAATTCAACGGCAGCATGCCAAGCAAAATTATACAGAACTGAATGATGCAGAAGCGGATGAGCAACAGTTGCAGAAGAATATGGTTGCAGAATTGAATGGGAAAATTGACAACAGTTGTGGAATGTTGCACTTCACGCTGGCATACAGTTTCGAAAAGAATGCTCTGACGGTGCAGATTTGCAACGCATACGGCCTGCCCACCAGGAGGGGCATCACATTCGCAAACGGTAAACAGCTTGTTGACGCCTACGTCAAGTTGCAGCTACTTCCGGATAAGCAGCACAAAATTAAAACGCGAGTCGTGCGCAACACTTGCAGTCCAGTGTATGATGAAGAATTCATCTTTTACGGTATCAATTACAATCAACTTCAAAATACAACACTGCACTTTGCGGTTATTGCTTTTGATCGTTATTTGCGTGATGAAATTATCGGAGAAGCAATATGTCCTTTGAATGAGCTTGAACTGAAGCAATCCCAACAGACAGTTGAAATGGAAATTGAATTGGTCAGCCACAACTGGAAGGTTACTGTTTCACTTTCAATTCACAGAATAATATTTAAAATTTATTCTTTGTATTTTATTTTCCATATCTTGGAAAGATAATTATTTTAAATAATAAATTGTTTATTTTTAGTTTCAAACTGTACAATTTCGAGGTGAACTTTTAATTTCCATCACCTACTATTCATCGACAAATAAAATCAACACTGCTGTGCTTAAAGCACAGAATCTTCCAGCATTCAGTTTCACGGGTTTTGCAGGTAAGCATGCATTCATATTATATATATATGTGTGTGTGTGTGTGTGTGTGTGTGTGTGTGTTTGTATTATAAAGCAAACTAATTGAGCAATAATTTTCATCTCTATTTTGTAATTTTGCATTCTATGAACAGTTTAAAATGCGAAACAATATCCAATAAAAATAAACATTGAAAATTAAATATACATAATGACGAAAATTTTATTTTATGGCGGCATATCATTGAAACTTATTTATTTATTTAATTGTTGCTGATTATTGTTATTAATTAAGTATAGTTTGATTGTATTTTAGTTAGAATTTTAGGCTTCTGTTGTTCGTAATGTAATGTAGAAAAATTGCGGACTGCATTTAAAACTGAATATTGAAATACCGAATTATTTATTATTTTAATTATTAGCTTGTGGTAAGTTTATTTTTCAGATCCGTACGTCAAGGTTTATTTGTTGTACAATGGAAAAAAGATAGCTAAGAAGAAAACACATGTGAAGAAGAAAACCATCGCCCCGGTTTACAACCAGTCATTTTCATTCGATTTGCCGGATGTGAAGGATTTTAATATTGATGACATCAGTGTTGAATTTCTGGTTATGGATTGGGATCGGATTGCTAAAAATGAAGTCATGGGAAGATGCGAGATTGGCTTGCGCGCACTTACTGTCGATGGACGTAGTCATTGGGAAGAAATCTCTGGCAATCCTGGTAAACAATTTGCAAAATGGCATCGTTTACAAAAGTGAAATATGATCGTATTTGCATCGGAGTTTCGTATTTATTTTTTTTTTCAATTTTAAACTTAGCTGTTCTACATTCCAACCAACTTCATTACTACATATTAAAAAATATCAGCTTTTCATAAATACATCTCTATATTTTATTCATTATTTACTACTTTTTTAAAGGACAAATTTGAAATTTCTAAAACTGATTTATTAGTTTAAATTGCCATTCTTTTTGAATGCACAGTTTTTTCAGTAAGAACGCATTTAAAGCAACTTTAATCTTGAATTACTATTAATTAAAATTAGAAATTGCACTGCTGCACGCTTGTGGTTTGCACTGTCTGCCTGTGCGTAATAGGAAAATGTTATTTACCAATTTTGGTTTTAAGCAAAAGCACTGCTAAGGATTAGCAAACGAAAATGAAACTTTGCAATGTTTTATCAAAATAAATAAATAAGAAATATACAGCATGTATTGTTTCTGTGCACGCAGTTTACAGTTTTACAAATTGAATGAAATTTTTTTCTCAAACAACGAAAATGATTTTTTTCCCCTTGACATGTGTTCAATGCAAATGTACGTTTTTTAAACAATAATAACTACACTTTCCAAAGGATTCGTTTCAGTTTATTCATAATTATTCATAATCACATCAATTTCATATCCGCATTATCCGCAAAGAACTATGTAATGTTGCCTGAATTTTTCACCAAATCATGATTTATCGGAATTTTCATACTCCACTTTGCGACAAATCAAACCCTTTGTCAGATCAAAAGAATTGCCATCAGATTCAACTGAGACCAAACGACCACTGGGCACGCATTCAACTAGCAAATAACCATATTCATCAAGTCGCTTTACTTTACCTTGAGTGTTAATGTCCTTTAAATATACTTTTTGATTCCTGAAATATAACAGATTGAAAATAGAAAAAAAAACTATGCAAAATGAGCTACATTCAACTTACTCGTGAAGCCAATATTTATGATATAGATCGCAAATTTCTTGCATATTCCCTTGCTCGAGCATGAACAACAGTTGCTCAAAGCGAGTCATAACTATTGCAATCACTTGTTCAATAGACAAAGGAGGCATATTCGGTTGGATAAGTTGATTCAACGATACTGTTGGCTGCTGATTACTGACATTCAATCCACACCCTGAAAATTTTTACAATCATTTTCAAAAATACATATCATCAATCATTACAATGAATCAATCGATCAAGATTGATTTAAAACTTTATCACACTACGCTTTACAGACATAATTTACAGCTTCATTAATGAATGAAATTGTTGATTATTTTATGCTATTCTGTGTTGAAAAATTGTCACTGCAAGTAAACACAAAAAATATATACCAAGATGAAACGTCATCTGAGAATGGATTGAGAACGAATTAACAATACTGCCACCGAGCTTTACGCCGTCCGAGGTATACACATCGTTAGGCCATTTGATGCGTAAGTCAGTGTTCTGAAAAAAAGCAACTTTACTATCTTCTGTAAGCTAATACAAGCATTAACAACAAGATACTTCATAACCAGGACGACTTCGAATTCCATCAACAACAGCTAACACAAGTAGATGCTGCAACCACGGAACTTTATGACTTGCCGAAAAGAATGGCTTCTTAAAACCAAAAGAAAACATTGCACATCCAGCAGGAGATATCCATACATTGTTGCCGCGACCTAAACTTAAGAAATTATTAGTAAATATAATAAATTGAAAATAATTTCAACCTCGTCCTTTCAGCTGAACACCAGCTATAATGACAGTTGACATCTCGATATCTGGGTCAGTTGGCATACTAAATTTAAAATATTCAAAGTATAATAAAATCATATTTAAACGAATAATACAACAATTAAATTCTACGCACGCGCTAAGTATATCCATCGTAGAAGTAACCACCGGCACGAACAATACAACTTTCCCCATGCTTTTTGCCTTTAGCTCATTGAAATAAAGATCGATGTTGAAACCATCGACAGTGGACTTGACTGGTTGAATTATAATGGGAAGATGCTTTTCTGAAGCCGGTTTAAAATTTCCAGAATTATATTCAGAAGTCGACTTGACAATTGTCAATGAAAACAAATTCTTGTTCACTTCAGAAAATGCCAAAAATCGCTGACTAAGCTTTTCATAAATGTTCTAAAATGATCACATTTACAAGAATAACAATTTATAAAAAAAGCAAATTAAAATTGATATGTTTGATATCAATTTCATTAAACGTAAAGACAACCTAGAGGCTCAAAATAGTGCTGTCCCACATTACATGTAACATCATTCAGTAATCACAAATGTTATAGTAAAACTGTAAATAATTCATAAAAACGTAATTCGAAAAAAGGAATTACTTCATTGATGAACAAAAAACCTTCAGTTAACTTCGGCGTATCTGCAGATGACTTGACTTGCATGTTGAAGCATGCAAAAGCATACTTCAACGCTTGGGAAAAGTTTCTAATCAAATAACTTTCTTCAAAATTGATCGCAACAAAAAATGCTTTTCCAACCGAGTAAGAAACGGAAAATCTGAAGAACGCTGCCGGTGGACAGTTCGGTTGCTTGATGTGATCTAGCATGAAGCTTGTCTCTGTATAAGTAACTTCGCCTGATACGCCAAGAGGATCATTTTTAACGTAAGCAACGCCACTGGTTGGATGCATGCATAAAGGACCGGTTACTATTCCACTACCAAGCATGAAGGAGTTCATAGATTCAGCGTGATTTCTGTCCACGGTGATCAAGAAGCCACCTTTATTAACGTATGCACATAACAATCTCCAGTCGTTGGCAATCAATAAACCACTATTACATACAATCACACATTTCGCATTATCAAAAATTGAAGAATCATTCAAAACAGGGTCGATTAAGCGATAAAATGCGTACACATCTGTTGGAATAACAGCTTTCGTTGCTACAGAAATGCACTGAAGAACTTCATCAGACACGTCACAAGATATTAACAAAATATTTGGAGCTTTAGCAAAGGTATTCATTATTTTTCTTGCCGATAAGTAAAACCTGAAAAAGTTACGAGCTTTCATCAAAACAAACGCTTCAAAGAAAAATCAAAAACAGCCACTTGAAGTTACTCTGCAACAAATAACTAAAAAATCGTTTGTAAAATGATTATAACCAATTAATTTTCCTAAAACAAAATAATAATTAAATAAAAAATAAAATTTAATAACACAACAAAACACACTCGATCACAGAAGCGAAACAACGAGAACACTACTTTCACTCTACACACACTATATCTACGGTATTTTCTTAATGACAGACAAGAGTAAATTTTTATCACGCATCAAAAATGCTTGAAAATAGAACAGTAAATACTTAAATAAAACTATAAAATAAAAATTTTATCATTTAAAATACATTTTTATAATTTATGGAATTCAATAATGCACGTCTAAAATACGCATCAATGACAAAGCGTTGCTTTACTTGTTAAACTGAACATTTTATTGACTGCGATGATTTTCTTTTAAAAACAGTTAATTTTATATAGATTATATAAAGATATCTAATAGTTTTCTTCTTGTAAAGAATAACACTGCTTGTTGAAGAAAAATTTGTATTTAAACTTGAATTACAGTTTGCTATTTGCTTACGGTATTGAATGATGTGAGTGTGGAGAAATTTTTTTTTAGTTCAATAAGTTGCTCTTCATGTGTGAATATTTAAAAAGTAAAGAAAAAAAAATTTCTCAGAGCGAAACCACATCGAAAATGAATTAAGGAAATTTTTTATCATTTTATTCAAGACACTACATTTTGCGTTTTTAATTTCAAATATTTTCATCAAAACATTTTTAAAATTCATTAACATTCATAAATTTGATTCATTCATATTATTCATTCACATTATTCATATAAACATTATTCATTCATAAATACATTAAAATTCTGCAACATCAAAATTTTCTATTTTGTAATAAAATACGCTTACGAAACGACATTAAGCATAAAGAAAAACTGCATAAGCATAAATTAACGGTTTAATACTTTAAGTAACAAGAAACTGTGTGTGTGTACCTTAGATATCACAATATGATATCATTTGCAATAGGAGGAATAACGTGGAGTATATTGGTAATTTTGAGAAAAAAAATAGTTGTATAAAAAATAAAGCAATGCTGATTTTCAAGCACAGCGTCCTGTTCAAATGAAAATTTAATATGGTCCATGCAGCTACAGCTGTACAATTAAACTAACAAACTAATTTTACTATCTTCGTTCAGCATGTGCGAATGCAGGTCGGTGAGCTTTCTACGCAAAACATTTAAGCCCATTAGTACAATATTTTCTGGCTTCAATGAACCAGATGATTCAACTGCAAACCAAAATTTCTTCGGTTCTTCTAGCAAATTAATTGGTGCTTGCTCTTAAAAAATACAGTTACATAACTGTAACTAACAAAATATAACCAAATTAACCTAATTCTTCGTCCAGTTCAGTGTATTCACTTTTTGGCCTAAATACGTGTACAGTATATTGTTAATCAATAACTGCAAATAAAACGCAAACCATTCTCGTGGAACTGGATAAGTTGTATGACGATGAGCATTATCTGGATCGTATTCAAAACCAACGCCAGCGGTCGGATTCCATTTAGCGTGCTCTTTACCAATTCCTTTCCGAGCAATACATGTCACTATCAATTCTTGACCGTCTCGTAGCTTAGCTATTACAATATCTTTAAAAAACCGAAATGCTGACAACATATATCAACAATTAAAATATTTTAAAAATACCGTCTGATTCTCCACCATATTCACTAGTTTTAACAAAAATTCCGCATGCCTGTAACTTTTTGATTAAAAACAATTTACTATGAGCCTCACAAATTTACCGGTACAACACGTGAATCCTGCGACTTCAGATCTGCACTTGTCGCAAAATCTGTATTTCCGGAACCACATCTCTTTTCTAAATTAAGTTGAATAGCACATTCATTACAACCTCCCAAACAAGGACAATCCTTAAAATAATATTTTTAATGCAACCTCTATAAAATTAACAGTCGCAAGAAGTCACCAACATACCCGAGAATAACGTAAGCGCTCGACAACGTTATCTGAAGTCAGCGGTATTAAGCCAATACGATGCGCAATAAATTCGTCGCAAAATACTGATGTATTCGACTGAATTGTAACAGTATCAATAGCTGAAAAAGCATCGCTCATAAACGAGACAATTGCACAACTTCTTACATATTATTTTCACTGAAACAGCTATTTGCTTTTATTACCTATAGATGGTACCTCGGCCATAAATATTCTTCGGAGAGCATTAGCAAAACTAAAATACATAAATTGAAATAAATTTCATATAAATAAATTTTGAAATAAGGCATACCTCAAATTACAGTTCTTCAACACAAAACGAAATATGTCATCATTCAAATATAATATTTCAACATCAAAACTAACTTCTTTATCCTTGGTCCATTCTTTACCATCCGTTTCAAGAGGCATGTCTATCAAGTATATGTAACTTTCTAAAGAATACTTAAAAAATCATAACGGTAAATTTCAGAAATTTTAATCTTCAACAAGTGAAATAATAATCGTCAATCTATAGAAATAATATATTTAATAATAATTTCGTGAAGTATCATTAATATTAAATTATAACATATTGATATTATCAAATCAATTGGTTCATGTTTTACTATCTTTCTACATAAACATAAATTTCACCGAACAACAAACAATTACTACTGCTGTACATCAAAACAAAGAGTGTACTGTAGATAAATGCAGGAGCAATTAAATCTTAAGAAAGATTTTCAATGAATTAAATGCATGTACTGTTTAGATATTTTGAATTAACTTTAAAATTCACATAACTATGTATTTAATTTTTTAAGTATTTAAATTTAATTTTTAAACTCTCTGTTTCACAACTTTATTTATGCATCTCATTTGATTATGTTTTCTTCAGTTTCTTTATGAATTTTATAATACCTTCACAACCACATTTAAATTATAAAAAATTGCTTTGCAAATTTTATTTCTCAAATAAAAAATAAAAGCTGAATTTTCTTATTAAGAAACCCATTTTTTGTAATGCTAGAACACCACTTCAGTAAAAGTTAAGTAATAATGATGGTAATTCTAATGGTAAATATGAAATCAGGGTCTTTCATAATATCTTGTTTTACCCTTTTCAGATTCATGATGCTTTCATTCAGTGATTTTAGTTTAGCTGAAGCAAAGCAACTTTTATACAATTCATTATCAATCATTCACGAGCTTCATATTAACCATGAATATGATAACAGTGACAGATCAATAATATTAGGAATGTTTGCCTTATTTTATATCAGAATTATTACTTATATATTGTCAGAATATTATTATTATTATCAGAATTATTCTAGATCAGAATTATTATCAGAAAATTTATATTTCATACACAGAATGAATAATATCATTATTTGCCTAAATGTTTGAGAGAATTGGCGTGACCTCTGAATGGAACTGCCTGCTTGCGTATGATTTCATAGATATTGTAGTTCTTCATTAGTTATCCTGCTTAATTATTTTGCTTAATAAATATCTGTCCTTCTGATATTTTCATGTTTATATCAATTATTTATCTAGCATATATAATATATAATTTTTAAAGTGTTGCCAAGTAATGTGTCAATCACATTGTTGTTGTAATTTTCGCATGTCACGTAATCAAATTAATAAAGCACACATTGGAAAACAAATCGCTACAAAAAATGAAATCTAATACACAGATTTAATAACCGAAAATGAATGACCAATCAAAAGAAGATCTTTAGAAACTTCTAATCCCCTGAAACTGATTGCTAGCGCTCAATTATGCAAATAACGATAGCCACAATGCTTTATGCTTTATCAGTAATTGGGCATTTGTTTGTTTGATTTATGTGGGAAGTGGTAGCGTCGTAAAATGTTCTCTGAATTTAATATGGCGTTAAATAGTTGCCGTTCATAATTCATGAAAAGTAATTCGTTTTTGTAAGTGTGTTTAAATTATCTTCGAAATTGTAATTTCACATTGCATTTAATCACATTTTACATTTGTATCCTTATTTTGTAAATGTTACAGTTTAATTAAAAAATAGTTAATTATTATATTTCAAAATTCAGTTTTCAATTTGGTGTAACTTTTACAAAGTGATGATGCGAGGTAATTTTTGATTTAATATCATTTTTTCAGGTATAGAAAATGGAGAAGAGAAGAAACTAAAAATGCAGATGAAACCGTACAAAAATTCATAGACGGCACGAAGCAGATCAAAAGAAATCAAGAGGCATGTATGATTTCATGGGTGTACTGATTCTACAATGCTGGGATAAGGATGCTTTGAAGGGGTGCTTCGAATTAACTGCTTGAGTTTAAAATATGTAAGATCTAAGATATTTTACTGTAAAATTATATATTTTTGTTCTTATATAATGAAATCACATATGCATTCACATTCAAAAAAAGAATTTATATCCCACCCATATACTTTCAACTTTCAAACCCCATTTAAATTCTTCTTTAAATCACTTGAAATTATTCCATTCTAATGCGTAGAATTCCCAAGAGTAGCGATTATCATGCATTAAATTTTAATGTTACTAATTTGATGGCATTACGGTAGAATAATTCACACAAAAATCGGTTTCTAGCGCTACATTATGCAAATAAAGGTCGCTTGAAAATTGCCTTATCATCACTAACGGTGCACTTGTTTGCTTAACTACGTGGCAAGCGGTAGGGTCGTGAAGCGTTCACTGAGTTCATTTAAGACGTTCATTAACTACTGAAGTCCATTTTCAATTGTTGAAAGTATTCCATTTTTCTCGTTGTGTTACTGTTTTTAAGAAAATCTCTATGTAATCATTTTGTTCATGTTATCTTTAATTGAAAACAATAATTCCTTCTATTACAAAATTCTTTGTCCAGATTTGTCTATTTTACTATTGGATAAAGCGAGTAGGTGTTTGATTTAACATTTAACTTTCTTACAGATATGGACAATGAAGAAAAGATGAAGTGAAAACGCGGACGGCACGAAGCAGATCGCGGACGACACGAAGCAGATCGAGGACGACACGAAGCAGAACTGTGGATGAAGACATACGGTATATGTGGTTCCCCAAGGGTCCCAATTCTGTAAGTCTGGGATAGGGATACTTCAAAAGGGTGAAGTTATCCCATAGTTTAAATAAGATAACGACAAACCTACATGGCTGAGTTTTGAAATAATGCAGTATTGGTCTTTCACGCAGCAAAATTAATGTATGCAATTGTCTTTTTGTGTCGAAATAATTTTTGACTTTCGTTTATTTTATAATTTTTGTTGTTTTTAAACTTTTTACAATTCACATTCAGTATTATTAGGAACATTATCGAAAGCAAATTCTTTTTCTTTTATTTTTGAAATTTTCATTATTCTATTCCAAATTGCAAATTTCATTTCCATTTATTCAAAGTTTTATTTTTGCCTCATTTACTTTATACATATTTTTGTTTTTTCAATTTCTCAAGTTATTTTTATCTATTCTTTTATTTTGACAATATCATTGAAAATACACTGACACATGAAGCGTTGCATACAAAAATACGTAAACCCGTAATGAACCGTAATACACATGGAGAAGATAGAAGAAAAGAGTGGATAAAGCTACGACCATTGCACGGATGGATAAGTTGGATCGAATCGTTCGTTGGTCAGTTGCGTTTGTTGGTCAGTTACGTTCGTTGGTCAAAGTGTGGTAAGTATAGGTACGTTGGAGAAGATACGATTTACCGAAGTCGAGTGTGAAAGGTTCTTCATTACAAAGACACAAT